>CAUYQU010062476.1:0-114476 GCA_963574635.1 Cheracebus regulus | reverse complement strand
GGCTCCTCTGCCGGGAATCTCCCGGTCTGTGGGCTACAAAAATTGGTCGGAAAGTGCGGCGTCCACTCGTTCTCTGCGCTTTCACTGGGAGCTACATTCCTGAGCTGTTGCTAATCGGCCATCTTGGATCTCTCTCCAAGTTACAATTTTTAAAAATTACAGTGAGGTCAGACACAGTGGCTCAAGCCTCTAATCCCAACACTTTGGGAGGCCGAGGTGGGTAAATCACTGGAGGTCAGAAGTTTGAGACCAGCCTGGCCAACATGGTGAAACTCTGTCAGTCTATAAATACAATAATTGGCCAGGCACGGTGAGTCATGCGTGTAATCCCAGCACTTTTGGAGGCCAAGGTGGGTGGATCACCTGAGGTCAGGAGTTCAAGACTAGCCTGGCCAATAATGAAACCCCATCTTTACTAAAAATACAAAAATTAGCTGGGAGTGGTGGTGTACACCTGTAGTCCCAGCTACTTGGGAGGCTGAGGCAGGAGAATTGCTTGAACCCAGGAGGGAGAGGTTGCAGTAAGCCAAGACTGCACCACTGCACTCCAGACTGGGCAACAGAGTGAGACTCTGTCTCAAAAAAAAAATTACCATGAGATTCTGATAAGTATTGCATACATTTTTTACTGATTAAGTTTTAGAGTATTGATACTTTCATGATATTGAGTCTTCTCTTCTAGAAATGGGTAATTAGGTATTCTTTATTTTTCTGCTAGGTCTTCTTTTAGATCAGTTAGTGTTGCAGGTTTTTTTCCTTTCATATAGGTTTGTACATTTCTTGCTAGGGATATTCCTATTTATGTTATGTTTTGCTATAATTATGAATGGATTTCGCCTTTTTTTAAATTTTTATTTATTTATTTATTTTAAAGACGAGGTTTCACCACGTTGGTCAGGCTGGTCTTGAACTCCCGACCTCAGGTGATCCGCCCGCCTTGGCCTCCAAAGTGCTTGGATTACAGGCGTGAGCCACCACGCCCGGCCTAGGATTTTGCCTTTCAATGAAATTGCTATAAGACAAGAAAGTTATTTATTTTTATATGTTGACCTAATTTTAAGCTACTTCATATAACTCTTACTAATATTCTGTCAAAACTAGAATTTAAACTCTATATGAATATGGACCTTATTCAAACTCTATTCTTAGCACCTAGACAATCCCAGCATGTTACATTAACTTAATATATTTTTTATTTTTATTTATTTTTTTTGAGAGGGAATCTTGCTGTGTCACCCAGGCTGGAGTGCAGTGGCATGATCTCTGCTCACTGCAACCTCCGCCTCCTGGGTTCAAGCAATTCTCTGTCTCAGCCTCCCGAATAACTGGGATTATAGGCACTCACCAGCACACTCAGCTAATTTTTGTATTTTTATTGGAGACGGGGTTTCACCATCTTGGGATTACAGGCGTGAGCCACCGCGCCCAGTTGTTTATATGCATTTTAATGAATGAATGATAGTATTTTTGTTGATTCTGTTGCATTTTCTGGGTAGACAATATTTCCAGTTTTTCAACTATTGTAATCACGAGACTTGGTAGATTGCTCAGAAATTCATGTTCTGAATTGCCCTTTCTCCTATGTATACATCAATATTAGGTAAAATAGAAAAAGGTAAAGTTACAAAGCTATGACATGCAGAAACAAGAACTATTTCTTTGTACTTGAAACAGTGTTTAGATACTGGGCAGGATGGTTCGCGTTTGTAATCCCAGCACTTTGAGAGGCCCCGGTGGGAGGATTGCTTGAGCCCAAGCATTTGAGAACACCCTAGGCCACATAGGGAGACCCTTGTCTCCACCAAAAGTAAAAAAGTTAGCCAGGCTTGAGTTCAGGAGGTTGAGGCTGCAGTGAGCTATGATCGTGCCACTGCACGGCAGCCTGGCTGATAGTGAGACTGTCTCTAAAGAAAAAAAAAATGACTATTTTTATTTAATTTTAAATTTTAATTCAAATTTATTTATTGGTGCACTCTATCACCAGATTGGAGTGCAGTGGCAAGTTCTCAGCTCACTGCAAACTCCAACTCCCTGGTTGAAGTGATTCTCCTACCCCAGCCTCCAGAGTAGCTGGGATTACAGGCATGGGCCACCACGCCCAGCTAATTTTTGTATTTTTAGTAGAGATGAGGTTTCACTATGTTGGCCAGGCTAGTCTTGATCTCCTGATGTCATGATCCACCTGCCTTGGCCTCCCAAAGTGGTGGGATTACAGGCGTGAGCCACCTCGCCCAGCCAAAACTGATTATTTTTAGAAATAATACCTGAAAACTTCTCAAATTTGATGAGGAATATTAATGTGCACATTCAAGGTCAATTAACTCCAAGAAGAATGAACTCAAAGAGATCCACACCTAGGCACAGTATAGTCAAACTGCCAAAAGACAAAAATAGAGAATATTGAATGCAGAAAAAAAAAAAAAAAAGCAACTCTTCTTGTATAAGGGATCCTCAACAAAATTAATGGCTGACTTCTCTTCAGAAACCATGGGGCCCAGAAGGCAGTGGAACAACATTCAAAGTGCTAAAAAATATTGTCAACCAACAATTCCATATCCACAAAACTATACCTCAAAAATGAAGGAGAGGCCAGGTGTGGTGGCTCATGCCTGTAATCTCAGCACTTTGAGTGGCTGAGGAGAGGATCACTTGGACCCAAGAGTTTGAGACCAGCCTGGGCAACATAGTGGAATCTCATGTCTACAAAAAAGTAAAACATCAGCCAAGCATAGAGGCATGCATGTACAATCCCAGCTACTTGGGAGGCTGAGGTGGGAGGACTACTTAAGCCCGGCAGGTTGAAGTTGCAGCAAGTCGACATTGTGCCACTGCACTCCAGCCTGAATGACAGAGCAAGACCCTGTCTCAAAACAAAACAAAACAAAAAGATGGAGAAATGTGACATTCCCGGATAAACAATAACTGAATTTGTCACTTGCCCTGCAATCTGAGCCATTCAGGCTGAAATGAAAGATTATTAGACAATAACCTGAGTTCATGTGAAGAAATAAACAACACTGGTAAAGAGTCTGGGCATGCTGCTTCACATCTGTAATCCCAGCACTTTGAGAGGCCAAGGCCAGGGATCACTTGAGGTCAGGAGTTCGAGACCAGCCTGGCCAACATGGTGAAACCATGTCTCTACTAAAAATACAAAAATTAGCCAGTTGTGGTGGCGGGCGTCTGTAACCACAGCTACTTGGGAGGCCGAGGCAAGAAAATTGTTTGAACCCAGGAGGCAGAGGTAGTGAGCTGAGATCGCATCACTGCACTCCAGCCAGGGTGACAGACTGAGACTCTGTCTCAAAAAAAGAAAAAAGTAACACAGTATAAACATGGTATATTTTTCTTTGTCAAGTTTTGTTTGTTTTTGTTGAGTCGGAGTTTCACTCTTGTTACCCAGGCTGGAGTGCAATGGCATGATGTCAGGTCACTGCAACCTCCGCCTCCTGGGTTCAAGTTATTCTTCTGCCTCAGTGCCCGCCACCACGCTCGGCTAATTTTTGTAGTTTTAGTAGAGATGGAGTTTCACCGTGTTGGCCAGGCTGGCCTCGAACTCTTGACCTCAGGTGATCCATCCTCCTCTGCCTCCCAAACTGCTAGGACTACAGGCGTGAGCCACCGCGCCCGGCTTGCCTTTGTCTTTTAAAAAGCTAAAACTGAAACAGAAACAGAGAGCTCCTGGCAGATGGGACCAAGAGCCACCGTGAAGGAGGTGGCCTGTGATTACGTTTTTATAAATTGTCAGGTATTAATCGATCAGGGGAAATGGAGTAAAGGACACAACAAAGACATACATTGATAAGTCTAGTATTGGAAGGAACACTTGCTCGAGAGTGAAAGGTAAATGCTACGCACTACTGTGGTAAACCCGACGGTCCACACCTTAAGCCCGTTTCGCGCGGGGACATTCGGGTGGTGGGCTTGGGCGCGTAGTTTTGGCAGCTCTCCGGTAGAGGGCGCCATAAGCATGTGCGTCCTCAGCCTGACTGGACTGCGGAGGCGGTGCGTCCTCCCGGCCTAGGGGCGGGGCCGCCTCGGTCACGTGACCTTTGCTCATGGCGGCGGCGGCGGCGGCTGCGGTGGCTGTGCTGGTGGCGCTCGGCGGCCGGAGCCGGATCCTGTAGCCGGGTGTGGGCCCGCGTCGGTCCGTCCCTCCTTCGGCCCCCTCTCTTGTCTTCCGGAGTGTGGCTGGCGGAGCCGGGATGGCGGAACGAGGCCTGGAGCCGTCGCCGGCCGCGGTGGCGGCGCTGCCGCCTGAAGTGCGGGCGCAGCTGGCAGAGCTGGAGCTGGAGCTCTCGGAGGGTAGGAGCCGGGCGAGGGAGCGGGCGCCCGGGGCACTGCGGATCGCGGCGACTCGGGAGACAGGTCCCCGCCGCGCGCCCTGGTGGCCCTGCAGCAAGGGGAACGAGGGTGCAGAGAACCTGGCCTGGCACTCCGCGACCGTCTTCCCTCCTCTCCCACCCCGCTAAGTGGTTTCCCGTGGCTTTCATTGTTTTCCCTTGGAGGGGGCTCAGTAAGGGGTTGTGGGAGGTCCTCCCGGGCCCACACGGCTTCTGCGCTTCCTGACCCCCAAAACCCGAGACAAAGCTGCGCTCTCCCGCTTCTGCCCGGGCGTCTGGACAAGGTGGGGTGAGGGGGAGGGCTGCGAGGAGGGTGGCTGACAGCGTTTTCTTCTCCTGTCCCCTTTTCGTGGAGGGCTCCACGCCTTGTTCTAGCTCCGCTTCTCCCTTTCAAAAAGAGAAAGACACATGGGAAATCCGCAGCGGCGTCTCTTCTCTCTCTTTTAACAATGCGAGATGCCTCCCCAGTGACAAGAGTAAGATAGAAGCGGGTGAGCCATTGATGGTCCTAGGGAGATGAGAAGCAGTGGCATTAACCCAGAGAGATACACGGTGCTGCTTTTAGACCACCTTTGTCGTAAGAGGTTTTTTTTTTTCCTGGTGCCTTGTTATTCGGGCTACATTTTCCGCATCTGGTCACCTTTTGGAGTCTTCTAAGAGGGATGGAGAGGAGACTACCGGTTACTTGCAGATCCTGGCCGGCATCCTTTCTTTTGACAATAGATTGGGACAGGGAGGGTTCGATTTATTTTGAGAATTTAAAAAAATGGAATAAATCAAGCCACTGTTATTAGAGAACTCCTTGTACAACAATGAGAGAAACACAGTGCTCTGTTGTGGGCATGTGATCAGGCTTGTTGGGCAGTTGTGATCAGTTCTCTGTAAAGTTCCTGTTTTTATCACTGGCTGCCCCTGAGACAAAAGCAGCATTTTTTCCAAGCTTAATACCAGTACTTTGATTGTGTCTCCAGAGTTGCATATTCTTATCGAGTTCCTTGTAGAAGGCCCTCTTCACTAGCATTTTTCAAGTGGAT
Source organism: Cheracebus regulus (assembly GCA_963574635.1). Taxonomy (NCBI): domain Eukaryota; kingdom Metazoa; phylum Chordata; class Mammalia; order Primates; family Pitheciidae; genus Cheracebus; species Cheracebus regulus. The sequence continues at coordinate 109,099 of CAUYQU010062476.1, read as the reverse complement.
CCAAAACCTCTTGATTGGAAAAGAAGAATGTGACCAGCTCCCAGGAGCTTATTAAACATTACATATTGTTTACTTATTAAGGCATTATGGTTCCCTCCCCTCTGAGACTCCTTTACAGTGAAAAACCAAAAGTAGACTTGAGTGTTATAAATCCTGTTGGGCATTGAAGGAAATAATTATTTGTAATAACCCTTTTTGGTTTTCCCAATGTGTAGGGAAGTGCTGTTTTTACCTGCACTTAACTACCAACGTATAATTTTTCAATTAATCAGTTGGGAAGTTCTTTGGCTAGCCCCGGCAATCACTGGTATTAGATTAGTTTGTTTCTGTGAAGTGCTTAAGAAGATAGGAATCCTTTGGGCTTGTCTGCCAGTTATATCTTTGGTTGAAATATTCACCAGGTGAACCCATTTGCTGTAGACTTGAATAGCTGGGCCTTAATTTGTTTAAATGTAAATTTCTTTAAGTGCCCCCCCCCTTCAAAAATGGATTGGTTTTTTGTATTACCCATCAATTCTGTCTCTCAAGATACCTCCTTTTTCTCCTAGACTAAAGCATTGACATTAAATCTGTGTTGACTTGCATTAAAATCTGACTTTTAAAACTGCTATTTGAGAGTAACATATCAGCTAGCTTTGATTAGCCAGAAAGAGAGAGGTTTGCCTGGATGCTTGCGTCAGAGGGAGATTAAAAATAGGAGTTGATTGCTTTCACACGGAGAGGGAAATCCTGGAAACTCCTTATTCTGGGTATATCTGCTTCCAGCTGATTGTTGTTTATGTCTCTGGGTGTTTCTAGACATCTAGAGATGTCTAGAAACATTCTGAGGAACTGTTTCTAGGACCCACAACTGATTAGCTCACCTCTCTCTCCTTCAGAAAGGTGTGAAACTTCTACAAATTGTGAATGCCAAGGCTTAAACATTTTAAGGACAAGTGCATGGTTTGCTTTCCAATGCAGGATTGTTTTGGTTGGCATATGACTTAGTTTGAATTTCTTTCTTATGGATTTATACTACACTATCCCGTATTTCATATTTAGCAGTGGATGACTCTGGAAAAAATGCAGTTGAAAACTTGGGCCTGCAGTGTCAGCATATTGGTCATGTTTCTTGCTTAAAATACAGTGGATGGTTGACCAGAGAAGTAGATAGACATTAGGAATTCAAGTAAAGTTAAAATAATTCAATAGTCTCCATATCTATGTAGTATGGTGTTATTTGTGATGTCTGTCGCATATTTGGAACTAAGTTTTGTTTTGCATTTTCTTTACAGTTACTGCTCTAGCAAAAGTACTTTGCTTTTTTTTTAAAAATGCTTTTCTTTTGTTCATTTGTTTTTGAGACAGAGTCTCAAACTGTTGCCCTATTTAAGCTCACTGCAACCTCCGCCTCCCAGGCTCAAGCAGTCCTTCTGTCTCAGCCTCCAGAGCAGCTGGGATTACAGGCAAGCACCACTACTGCCCAGCAAATTTTTTTGTATTTCTGGTAGAGACGTGGTTTCACCAGGTTGGCCAGGCTGGTCTTAAACTCTTGACCTCAAATGATCCACTTGCCTCAGCCTCCCAAAGTGCTGGGATTACAGGGAAGAGTCACCGCTAAAGATGCTTTTAACTATGTATTTATCATGCCTTGCTGACATTGGTGCACTCATTTCTTTATTTTAATTCTTTTTTAGGTTCAGGCTCTTATTGGTCCTAGTCATAGCAATAATCTGAGCTGTATACTGTTGAATAATTTTCTTTGTGCTTGCGTGTGTTTTCAGCTGCAGGCTTTGGTCATAGATCAGCCAACTCTGTGCTGAGATGCAGGTTTGAGCCTGCTTTGGGCTGTTTGCCACAGAGCGTGTTGCAGAGCCCTGTGATATGTGGTGCTTCAGGCAGGTCACCAGGCATATTCATGGTTAAAACCTGCTTCTGTCACAAAAAGAACAGCCTGAAACTGTCTGGAAATCATTTAGAAATCGAATTTACAAATAAGGATGAGCTTTTCTATAGATGAGTTGAAAAGGTAGAAGGTTTCTGCAAGTATTTATGTGACTGAAATGTTTAATGATCCACATATATGCTTGACAGTAAGCTCTGTTGTTTGAACTTATTTATATGGTCTAGTCAAATGTATGCACATCAGATAGCACTAATAGTGAGAATTAATTTGTTTCAATCTGTCCAAAAATACATTATATTTGTGTAATGATCTTTCTTTGCATTGTCATTTGAGCTTCACGCACCCCCGACCCTTTCTTTTTTTTTTTTGGCTTAACAGAAGGGAAACTTGTACTCAAATATTGTTTTGTCTAAAGTTGCATACCTAATAAGTGTCATTATCCTAAGCTGCCATGTGATGATGACACTGGAATGATTTAAATATCTATACTGTCATTGCACAAGCTGTTATCCAATTTTTACTCTAAGGAAATGCTACAAACAGTTCTATACCACAGGGTTGATTCTCCCTTTGAAATCTCTTTCAAATCCATCATTTATGCATTCAGTTCAGTAGACATTTATTTTGTGCCCACTGTGTGCAAGTGAGCAGGATACCATGGTAGCTTTCAAGAAGCTCTGAGTCTGGCAGGGAAATTTGAAAAATGTCAACAAAACAGTGCATGACCATGGTGGAGTTATGTATAGGGGCCGCCTTCTAAGAAAAGAGGAAGTTATCTGCTTTATCGTTGTTGTGAGAAACAGAAGAGAATTATAAATATGAGATGGGATTGTGCGGCTAGCAGAGAGGGCTGTGATTTAGCCTGTGCAGTTAAGTCATAAGTGCAATGCAAAGAAGAATGTTCTCATACTTCTGTGGCATGCAGGAAGGAGCTCAAGTCTTTCAGTGTGTGAGAACAGTCCAAAGATGACAACTGGAAAGGTATTTAAGATAAAATACACTCACAGGAAGGGACCCTCCCTTTTCTTGTTTGAACACTTCTCTGAGCACAAACAGCAAATGTAGTCCCATCCTCCCTTTCTCCTGCCTGTTTCGTCACATAACTCTGTGGTCCTGAAAGCATGGCCCAGGGTCTACCGTGAAGGTGAAAATAAGAGGAGGCTGCTTCCTAGGAATTGCAGTGACTTTTCTTTTGCAGTGGGACAGACTTAGGAAAGTTGAAGAGGAAAAGGAAGAGATGCTGGATAAAGATTTTACAGTCTCAGAAGGAGGCAGGTAGACTTAAGCCACCATAAAACTGGTCCGTCCCTCCTGCTTTACCTGTCATGGGAAATGGGGCCACTTCTCCCAAAATACCTAGCTTAGTCATAGATTCATAGGATACACCTTTATCAGAAAGTTCTGTCTAAGCAGTTCTAACACTTGATGCTAGGAGTATTAAGGAAAGCAGGAATGTAGATTTTTAAATAACCAAGAATGCATTATCTAAGCAATCTGCCTCCGGAACTTGCGTGTGTGTTTTTGGTGGGCAGCAGCTCGTCATCAGGATTACTGTCAGAGCCTGTGACACATTCCTTTGAAAACCTTCATGGTAACAGATTTCAATTCTTTGAGGGTAGAGTTTCATTTATAGGTCACTTGGAATCAAGTAGAGAAAGGCTGGTTGAAATTCTTTTGGAGCCCAAACTAGTTGTGACTGAAAAAACTAATTATAAACTGATTTTAGTTGTGATTGTCAAAAAATCAGAATGATTGTAAACTGGTTTTGAGGGAAGTTCCAGAAGAGAAGTTACACATTCACTGGAAGAATGATTCACCTTATTGAAAAGAGTGGCTCGTTTGGATACCCTTGTTCTGGTGTGTATTTTGAAAAATTAATCTTGTTGTTTGACAGCCCCATGGCATTGAGCTGGATTTTTGAATAAGATAAATCATTAACCTGTCACACTTAGCCCTTGGTTGTGACGTTCTGTCCTAGCCTCTGTAAGACTTAGCACCTCAGGGTTGAAAGTTCAGATGACTGACTAAAAAGGGCCTTCATACTATATTTGTGTTATAATTACTAGAGTTCTCCATGGTTCTCTCATGTGACTAATTCAGGGATACTCTTTGAAATGCTCTTTCTTGCTTGTCTGTACAGTTTCTCATAATTCTTTTTTTTTTCTTTTTTTCTTTCTTTCTTTTTTTTTTTAAGACCAGTCTCTCTCTATTGCCCAGGCTGGAGTGCAGTGGCATAATCTAGGCTCACAACCTCTGCTTCCTGGGTTCAAGCGATTCTCCTGCCTCAGCCTCCCTAGTAGCTGGGATTACAGGTGCCTGCCACCATGCCCAGCTAATTTTTGTATTTTTAGTAGAGATGGGATTTCACCGTGTTGTCCAGGCTGGGTCTCAAAACTCCTGACCTCCGGTGATCTGCCTGCTTCGGCCTCCCAAAGTGCTGGGATTACAGGCATGAGCCACTGTGCCCGGCCTCAATGTAAGCTCTTATAGAGGTCCTTCGTATCTGACAGTTATTTTAAATAACTCCCAACTATTTATTTCTTATGTTGTTTTAAGAGTATGATAAATTTTTGATCACTTCAGTTGGAATTGAAAGATAGAGTCTCTGTCTTGGGGACTTGATTTTGGCATGAGACAGTTTTGTGTGATCATTTTAGAAGCAATATTTTGACATGATGGGCCTGGGTTGAAGTTCTAGCTGTATCATTTATTAGCTCTGTGACCTTGGACAAACTGTCTAACCTCCCAACTATGAGTTTCTTCAACACTTAAAAAAGGGATGACATCCTCCTTAGAGTTGTAAGGAGGTTTAAAGTAAGATAACAGAAAAGCTGAGTGTCGTATGGCTTGCAGTGAGCGCTCAGCACATGTAATCTTTACTGCTGCTGATAGTGAATGGATGCACAGAGACTAGAGACTTGGCAGTTTTTAATATCTTGTGTTACTTAGTAGAGTAAGGCTATAAATGAAGTGATGAATGGAATCAATCTGTGATACATTTTTTAAAAGTAAGGCTTCCCTCCATCATCAGTTGTTCCTGTCGGCACCTATACCCTTAGTCCAGCACATGCTGGGTCACTGCCAGCAGTTGACTAGAGCAGAAGACTGGCTGGTCTGTTTCATACAGACATCTCGCATATGTACATTTCTGAGCCTGTAGGTTCAGGCAAATGGCTGTGACATGTAAGCTTGGTTTCTGAGACTTAGCATATACAAGCTATGAAAAGGCACATATAGATGTTTGGAACCTTCAGAAACTATGGTTTTTATTCTTTTCTTATCCCCCACTTGTCCTCAGTGAATATATCCTTTTAGTTTCTCTTTCAAAAGTTTTCTGGCTGGTTGCAGTGGCTTACACCTGTGATCCCAGCACTTTGGGAGGCTGAGGAGGGTGGATCACCTCAAGTCAGGAGTTTGAGACCAGCCTGGCCAACATGGCAAAATACTACTGACTTCCAATTTCAGACTGCAGAGAACCTGCTGCATTTAGAATCTCTCTCTGCAGCATTGTACACTGTGGACTATTCTTTTTTTTTTTTTTTTTTTTTTTTTGAGGCGGAGTCTCGCTCTGTTGCCCAAGCTGGAGTGCACTGGCATGATCTTGGCTTACCACAACCTCCACCTCCCAGGTTCAAGTGATTCTCCTGCCTCGGCCTCCCAGGTAGCTGGGACTATAGGTGCATGCTACCATGCCCAGCAAATTTTTGTATTTTTAGTAGAGACAGAGTTTCACTGTGTTGGCCAGGCTGGTCTCGAACTCCTGACCTTGTGATCCACCTGCCAAGCTGCTGAGATTATAGGCATGAGCCACCGCGCCTGGCCTGGACCATTGTCTTTATGAAACTCTCCCCCTCCTAACCTTTGTGACATAGTTTCCTTCTGGCTTCTTAACTCTTCTTGTCCTCTCTCTGGGATTTCTTCTCTTTCTCCTGAGGAGGGTATTTCTTGGATTTGTGTCTGTTCTTTACCTCACTTTACATACACTTGCTGAGTAATCTCATCTGTGCCCAGGACTTCAGCGGTCATGGCTGCGCACATGGTATGTGCAGTCTGTATCTGTAGCCCTGACTTTCCTCTACTCTAGACATTCCATTGGTTCCCCCATACTAACTTAATAAGTCTAAAACAACTCTGTTTCAACTTCCTCCCCAACCCCTGCCCCTACCTCTCTGCTTCACAGATACTTCTATTTCAAATGTCAGCTTACTATCACCATCCATTTCTGTTGCTATGACAAAATACCTTAGACTTGGTAAATGATACGTGATAGAAATTTATTGCTCACAGTTTGGAAGCTAGGAAGTCAAAGATCAAGAAGTCAGAAGATTTATTGTCTGTTGAGAGCCTGTTCTCTGCTTCAAAAATGGCACCTTCTTGCTGCATCCTGGCATGGTGGGAGGGGCAGACAGGCTCCCTCAAGCTTCTTTTAAAAGGGCACTAAACCTGTTCACGAGCACTTCTCTTTCATGACCTAGTCACCTCCTAAAGGCCTCATCTCGTGTGTGTGTGTGTGTGTGTGTGTGTGTGTGTGTGTGTGTGTATACAGAGAGAGAGACTGAGAGAGAGAGGAGAGAGAGAGAGTGAGTGTCTTGCTTCTCACCAAGGCTGGAGTGCAGTGGCGAGATCATAACTCACAGTAGCCTTAAATTCCTGGGTTTAAGTGATCCTCCCAAGCAGCTGGGATTACAGGCATGTGCCACCACACCTAGCTAATTTTTTTGTTTTTTTGAGACAGAGTCTCACACTGTCACCCAGGCTGTAGTGCAGCGGCGCAATCTCGGCTCACTGCAATCTCCGCCTCCTGGGTTCAAGCAATTCTCCTGCCTCAGCCTCCCGAGTAGTTGGGACTACAGATGTGCACCACCATGCCCAGCTAATTTTTTTGTATTTTTCACCATGTTGGCCAGGATGGTCTCGATTTCCTGACCTCGTAATCCGCCCACCTTGGCATCCCAAAGTGCTGGGATTACAGGCATGAGCCACCGCACCTGGCCTAATTTTTTATTTTTTGTAGAGACAGGTCTTGTTATGTTTCCCACGCTGATCTCAAACCCCTGGCCATGAATGATAGTCCTGCCTTGGCCTCCCAAAGTGCAGGGATTATGAGTGTGAGCCACTGCGCCTGGACCCCATCTGTTAATACTATCACATTGGGGATTAAGTTCCAATATAGGAATTTTTGGGGGACACTGACAGACCGTAGTAACTTACTAAAGTCAAAAAATTGAGAGTCATCCTTATATTCTTAAAAAAAAATTTTTTTTTTTTAAATCGAGATGGGATTTTGCAGTGTTTCCCAGGCTGTTCTCACTCCTGGGCTAAAGTGATCCACCTGCCTTGACCTCCCAAAGTGCTGAGATTACAGGTGTGAGCCACCTTGACCCATGAGCCATTTTCTAATGGATCACTGAGTCTTGTTTCTACTTCCGCTTCTCCATACCATTCCCCTGTTAGTTCAGGCACTTATTTCTTGCTTAGACTAATGAGGTAGTCTCCTAACTCATCTGCCTGTCTCAGTCTCTTCTCCCTTCAGCATGTCCTTCTCTACCCTGTCATTGATTAATCATTCTGAAACACAAACCTAATTGTGTTCTTTTCCCTGTTTAAAACTTTTCCTTGGCTTCTCCCACTCACAGGATAAACTCGAAGCATGTTTCTTTGTATACCAAGACCTGCCTGCCTTTTTAACCTCGTTTCCTGCTCTGTCTATATTTTTTCTCTGCTCTCTAGCCATGCCAGATGACTTGCACTTCCCTGAATGCACTGTGCTTTTTTTCACTTCTATGCTTTTGTATACATTGCCATTCTCTAAAATATCCACTCTGGCATGTTCTTCCCCTTTTTTTGCCTGGTTAACTTCTGTTCCATTCAGTTTCTTGTGAGAAGCCAGCTTTTTCTAAGCTCTCTTAAGAAGTTAAGTCTCTGTATAAGTAGTCATCAGTTATTGAGAGCTTATGATGTAATAGGTCCTGTGCTTAGCACTTCGTATACCTTGCCTGGCCAGTAAGTAGGTGCTGAATACATAGCTCCTATATCATAATGATGTTGAGGGAACTGAGGTAGCAAAAAGCACCTGAACATTGCATGCAGTGTATCTTCCCATCTGTGGTTACACATTTTCCTGTAAGGTAACATTCTGGATGAATGGCACTGGGAAGGAACACTGAATTTGGGCATCATGCTGAATTGGGTTCACACCCTGTATGGTCCTGGGCAAGTTTGTTTGTTTTTTCTTTTTCTTTTTTTTTTTTGAGATGGAGTCTCTTTCTTGTTGCCCAGGTTGGAGTATAGTGGCATGATCTCAGCTCACTGCAACCTCTGCCTCCTGGGTTCAAGCAATTCTCCTGTTTCTGCCTCCCAAGTAGCTCATGCTGCAGGCGCCTGCTACCATGTCCAGCTAAATTTTGTATTTTAATAGGGACAGGGTTTCACCATGTTGCCCAGGCTGGTCTCAAACTCCTGACCTAAGATGATCCACCCACCTTGGCCTCCCGAAGTTCTGGGATTATAGGCATGAGCCACCACGCCTGGCCCTTGGGCAAGTCTTTGAAATGTGTTTCTAATCTTAACTCTTAGAGATAGGTGTGCAATTTCTGTACTGTGTGCTGGTATTGGAAACCAAGTCTGTTTGGTTCTAAGCCCTGTGGTGTTTCCACACTGCCATTTGACCACCATCTCCCTGAATCTGGTTTCAAGTAGTTTTGGCAGAATTATCTTCCATCTTAACTGGTATGTCTCATTTTCCTTAGGATACAACTTCTGTTTTTTTTCTGTTGTTTGTTTTTTGAGGCAGAGTGTTGCTGTGTTCCCCAGGCTGGAGTGCAGTGGCATGATCTTAGCACACTGCAACCTCAAACTCCTTTGAACAAGTGATCCTCCAAGTAGCTGGGATAACAGGTCCGTGTCACTATGCTTGGCTGATTTTTAATTTTTTTTAGACATGGGTCTCGCTTTGTTGCCCAGGCTGGTCTAGAACTCTTGGGCTCAAGCAGTCCTTCTACCTTGGCTGCCCAAAGTGCTGGGATTATAGGCATGAACCACTGCACCTGGCCATAGCTTCTGTCTCTATTTTTTGGGGGGTAGGGCTGCCTAGAGGGAGGAGAATTGGAATGTTCGATCTTATTCTCAGAGAAATAGGTAAAGGGGTGTAATTTGTTATTTCTCACCATGCTTTGCAGGAATCAGAGGATTCATGCTTTGCAGGAATCATAACTGCTGGCAAGATGTGACTTTCATTTCTTATTATTTCTTAAAATCTTTGTAGAGATGGGGTCTCATTGTATGGCCCAGGCTTGTCTTGAATTCCAGTGCTCAAGTGATCCTCCCACCTTGGCCTCCCAAAGTGTTGTGATTACAGGCATGAGTCACTGTGCTGGGCCTCTTTTATTTCTTAAAAAAAAAAAAAGAAAAATGAAAAATATTAAGATCATCTATAAAGTGAGAGATAATTTTATGTACTTGTCTTTTGCTGTGAAGTTACTTTTCTTCTTTGAGTTGAGATGGAGATGATGAGAAGCTGAAAGGGGAAACTCGGGATGATAATATTTTGTATGCTACACAGGACAGCCCTAAATGAAAATCCACAGGTCTAGCATCTTTGAAAGGTCTGTATTGTGAACAGGCCTTGAGTTTCTGGGCTATTGATACAGGGTTATACTTACATTGTGGTGCAGAAAGAGTTTTTAGTCTTTTTTCCCCCTAGAATATTTCATGTTTAATGTAAAAATCAATGTATAAATGAATGTAGATGTTTCCTTGAATGACATGAACTTTAATTGGTTTTTCTTGGAGTTATTATTATTTTTTTTCTTGGTAAAGGAATCGTGCTCTAATACTCTTTATTTTTAGAGGACTGTTGCTTTTAGGGATACATTAAAGGATCTGCAGGGTTTTTTTTTTCTTTCTAAGGGTGTAGGATCATATTGTCATAAGTTAATCATAGGCCAGAACTTGTGGCTTTTGATTTAATTCAGGCATGAATAAATTGTATAGTGCTGACCAGTCTTGTCATTGAATCTCCTTTTAAATGAACCTGGTGGGGTGCGGCAGCTCACACCTGTAATCCCAGCACTTTGGGAGGCCAAGGCAGGTGGATCACCGAAGCAGTCGGGAGTTTGAGACCAGCCTGACCAACATGGAGAAACCCTGTCTCTATTGAAAATAGAAAATTAGCTGGGCGTGGTGGCACATGTCTGTAATTCCAGCTACTGGGCAGGCTGAGGCAGGAGAATCATTTGAACCCGGGAGGCAGAGGTTGCGGTGAGCCGAGACCGTCCCATTGCACTCCAGCCTTGGCAATGAGAATGAAACTCCATCTCACAAAAAAAAGAAAAGAAAACAAACCCCAGCAGGAATTGTTAGGTGGAAGCTTCTGAGCTTCTGATAGTTCCTTGTTTAGCAAATCTGTGACAAAGGCAAAGACACTGTTTTAAAATTTTAAAGAGTTATTCTTGATTTATTGGACGTCCTCTCTGGTTTGGAGAAACTCATTTTTAAGTTGAAGATGTAGAAAAAGCAGTGGTATGAGTTTTCCTCCCATAGTTCTTTGCTTGTTTTTCTTTAAGGAGACCAAGAGAAGTACTAGAAAATGAACTTCCTGTTAAAAAAACAACTTCTCCATTTGTCGGTTCTATGAGCTCTGATTTCTAATGTTACTCCTGTATTATAGCTATTTTTTAAATTGTCTTAAAGTTAGGAAATTATCATTTGTATAAATATTCTGATCTCTCCTAAGTAAGCTGCTTGAGGACAGCACACAGTGTCCTTTAGTGTAAATGTTTTTCAGTTCAGCTAGTGAACAAATCTAGATTCTGCCATCAATCTCCCTTTTTTTCTTACTAGTGTCTGACACTCTTCTGTTACAATCATATGGGTTTCCTCACTCTTTCTTGACAAGCTCATTCCTGTCTCTGTATTTGTAGTGAGTATTTTCCCTGTCAGGACTGCTTTTTCTCCTATCAAAATCCAACCCTGTTTCAAGGTCTGGCTGATGTTCCTCTTATCATGAAACCTGCTGACTGCTTTAGTCCATATTAATCTCTTCTATTTTTAGACTATTGTTATATTCGGCAACGGTTTTAACACTTAATTTACCACTATTTGTTTTATTTATGTTATTTTTACCTTCTTAGACTTTAGGCCTTTTTTTTTTTTTTTTTTTTGAGGCGGCGTCTCACTTTGTTGCCCAGGGTGGAGTGCAGTGGCATGATCTCGGCTCACTGCAACCTCCACCTTCTGGGTTCAAGTGACTCTCCTGCCTCAGCCTCCTGAGTAGCTGGGATTACAGGTGCCTTTTACTACCATGCCCAGCTAATTTTTGTATTTTTAGTAGAGACGAGGTTTCTCCATGTTAGCAAGGCTAGTCTTGAACTCCTGACTTTACGTGATCTGCCCCCTTTGGCCTCCTAAAGTGTTGGGATTACAGGTATGAACCACTGTGACTGGCTTAATTTTTGTCTTTTTTTGTAGAGATGGGGTTTTGCCATGTTGCCCAGGCTTCTTGAACTACTAGGCTCAAAAGATTCACCTGCTTTGGCCTCCCAGAGTGTTGAGATTATAGCGTGAGTCACCACATCCAGTTTCCATATGTTTTTTTTTTTTCCTTTTTTGAGATGAAGTCTTGCTCTGTCACCCAGGCTGGAGTGCAGTGGTATGATCTCTGCTCACTGTAACCTCTGCCTCCTGGGTTCAAGCGATTGTTCTGCCTCAGCCTCCTGTGTAGCTGGGATTACAGATGCCTGCCACCATGCCAGGCTAATTTTTTATATATATACTTTCTAGTAGAGATGGGGTTTCACTATGTTGGCCATGCTGGTCTTGAACTCTTGACCTAGTGATCTGCTCGCCTTGGCCTCCTGAAGTGTTGGGATTACAGGTGTGAGCCACTGTGCCTGGCCACATTTTTTATTATTTTTTTAAGATGGAATCCTGCTCTGTCACCCAGGCTGGAGTGCAGTGGCACAGTCTTGGCTCACTGCAACCTCCACCTCCAGGGTTGAAACGATTCTCCTGTGTCAGCCTCCTGAGCAGCTGGGATTACAGGCATGTGCCACCACACCTGGCTAATTTTTGTATTTTTAGTAGAGACGAGGTTTTACCATATTGGTCAGGTTGGTCTCGAACTCCTGAGTTCCACTCGCTTTGGCCTCCCAAAGTGCTGTGATTACAGGTATGAGCCACTATGCCCAGCCACATTTTTTTAAAAAGTAAAGATTAATATAAACAAGTAAGATAATAATTTATCTGGTTATTCCAGTTCAGGGTCTCAGAAGGTGGGAACCTATCCAAGCAGCTTGGGGTACAAGGTGGGAACAAGCCCTGGAAAGGACTTCCATTGCAGAGTGCACACGTACATACCCATGCTCACTTAGACTGGGACAATGAAATGTACCAGTTCACATAATGGACACATCTTTGGGATATAGGGGAAACTAGAATACCTGGAGAAAACCCACACAGACACGGGGAGAACGTGCAAACTCCACACAGACAGTGGCCCTGGATGGGAATTGATTTTTTTTTCCTTCTCAACCTCTTTATAACATAACGTTGAGTAAAATAATGTTATTTGAGGTCCTACTTGTATATACATAGTATATATTGAGAATGACAAGGATTGTGTAGTATAAATGTTAAGTAAGGATCCTTGAACTAGAAGAAACATATTGCAAAAGAAAACCTAGTCGTCTGAATGAAGGATTCCCAATGATTTCATAGAACTCAGATGTTGGACAGGGTAATGTTGGGGGTAGATGGGAAGTAAAAGCATTCTTTGTTGTCACTGGGATATTGGCAGGGGAAGAATGGAAATTAACTGTATTGGTGAGGACAAAAATATTTTATTTATAAAAGTGTTAAAAATTATAAAATACTTCCTAGAATATACTTGGGAAAAAGAGAAAATTATAAAATACTTAAATATTGCATGAAAGACATAGGATCTGTATGAAGAAAATTGTAAAACTTTAAGGATATAAAAGCAGCATCTGAAAAAATGGAAATATATGCAGTTGTTCCTCTATCCATGGGGGATTGGACTCTATTTGGTTACCAAAACCCGAGGGTGCTCAAGTCTCTGCTAAAAAGTGGCATAGTATTTGCATGTAACTTAAGCACATCCTCCTGTATACTTTAAATCTCTCTAGATAACTTACAGTACCTAGTACAGTGAAAATGCTATGTCAATAGTTGTTATGCTGTATTGTTTAGAGAATGATGACAGGAAAACAGCATCTGTACATGTTAAGTACAGATGCTTTTTTCCCGACAAATATTTTCAGTTCGAGATTGGTTGAATCCATGGATGTGGAACCCTAGGATATGGAAGGGCCAACTGTACCGTATGAGAAGACTGATATATAAAAATTTAATGGGAATCCAATTAGAGCTCCAATGGAAGATTCTTCAGGGAATAGAGAATTAGATAAAGTGATCTTAGTGTTCACATGGAAAAAAGAATAGCCAAGAAAATTTAGAAACAGAATACTGAGGTGATACTTGCCTTACCATATATTAAAACAGATTCTAAAGTCACTGTATTCAAAGCAGTATGGTATTAGCTTTCAAATAGGATGAATGAACAGAATACTGTTCCCAAATTCTTATATATATATGTATATATATATACATATATGTATATACATACATATATGTATATGTATACATACATACATACATATATGTATATGTATGTATATACGTACATACATACATATATATATGTACATATACGTATATGTATATGTATATACATATATACACATACATATATGTATATGTATATATGTATATACACATACATATACATATATACACATACGTATATGTATGTGTATATACGTATATACATACAGATACATATATGGGAAAAACAATTATGTGCGAAAAATACACATTGTATTAGCTTAGTTCAGTTGTCTTCCCAATTTCTTCAAATTAGAAAAGATTTTAAAATAAGTTGACTAGGACTCCATAGGACATCAGAATACTGAACTTGTTGATATTCTGTTTATCCTGCCAAGAAGAGTACACTGGAGCCAGAAAGAAAAGCCCCTTTCTGCAATGTCTTTCCAGTGCCCTCTACAAACAGGCAAAGCTTAATATCATGGCAGCTGGCAAAGGAAAAATACTTAAAGGGCCCATCTCAGTTTTCACAGAGCAGTGAGGGTATATTTAGAGCTGAAAGGCCATAAAGTGATAACTAACGCGTTCTTGATTCCTCTCTTTCCTTCAGTCCACCTCTCCATATCAAGTACATCAGTGAGTCTTTTGGTACTACCTTGAGAATATATTCTAAATCTACTTCTCGCCTTCCCAAGTCACTGCTAATCATGCCCAAGTCATCACATCTCTTGCTTCTTTAGCTCCTTACCTGGTGGTGTCCCAGCTTTCTTTTCTCTAACCCATTTTCCACATAGCAGATAGGGAGCTTTTTAAACTGCAAATTAGGTCATATTACTTCCCTGCTTTACATCTCTCCTGTGAATTCAGTTTGTTTTTAAAATATAATTCAAATATCTTTCCATAGCCTACAAGACCTACATGGTACTAACTCCATCTTTTCCCCTCACCCATTGTGCTTTGGCTACACTGGCTGACTCTTCTTTCTCTTTTTCTTCCTCCCTTCTCTCCTTCCCTGTTTTTCTCTCTCTTCTCCTTCTGTCTCCCTGCCTCCCTCCATCCTCCCCTTTCTCCCTTTCCTCTTCCTTTTTTTAATTAGCTGGTGTTTATTGAGTGCCCACTATGTGCCACATAGGTGCAGGTGATATACAGCAGTGATTAACATGATGAAACCCCTCCCCTTAGGGGGCTTACTCTGTAGGTGTAGACAGAGAATAACAAGTAATGTGTATTGCTTGTCAGATGGTAAAAATTTACTATTATTTTTTGAGACAGGGACTTGCTCGTTCTGTCACCCAAGTTGGAGTGTAGTGGCGTGATCATGGCTCACTGCAGCTTCCTTCTCCTGGGCTCAAGAGATCCTCCCCCTCAGCCTCCTGAGTAGCTAGGACTCCAGGCATGTGCCACCATGCCCACCTAATTTTTATTTTTTGTAGAGACAGGGTCTTGCAATGTTTCCCAGACTGGTCTCAAACTCTTGGGCTTGAGCAGTCCTCCTGCCTTGGTGCCCTGTGAAGTGTTGGGATTACAGTTGTGAGCCTCTGTGCCTGGCCATATGCTAAAAATTTCAATGGAAAAAAAGCAGCAAGAGGGACAGAGAATACTGGTAGGAGGTTAGTGGGGACAATTTAAAAGAGGGAAGTTATCGTGAGATGATATTTTGAACAAAATGGTGAGGCATTCCTTTTCTTCCTTGAACTTACCATGCTTGTTGCTGCCTTTAGGTCCCTTTTTTTTTTCTAGGTCCCTTTTATTTGATACAGGGTCTCACTCTCTTGCCCAGGCTGGAGTACAGTGGTGTGCATGGAGCTCACTGCAGCCTTGACCTCCCAGGCTCGAGCGATCCTCCCACCTCAGCCTCCGTTGTAGCTGGGACTACAGGCTTGCACTATCAAACCTTGCTAATTTTTTAATATTTTGTAGCTACGGGGTCTCACTATGTTGCCAGGCTTGTCTTGAACTCCTGGGCTCAAGCCATCCTCCCACCTTGGCCTCTCAAAGTGCTGGCGTTATAGGCATGAACCACCATGCCTGGTCACCTCTATGTCTTGTTCCTTGCTTTTCTTCAGCCTGGAATGTTCTGCTCCAACTTTGTCTCAGTTCAAAGTTAATCTCCTTAGAGATACCTTCCCTGGTGCTGGGCGCAGTGGCTTATGCCTGTAATCCCAGCACTTTGAGAGGCCGAGGTGGGCGGATCATCAGGTCAGGGGATCGAGACCATTCTGGCCAACATGGTGAAACCCCGTCTCTACTAAAATACAAAAAATTAGCTGGACATGGTGGTGCGCGCCTGTAGTCCCAGCTACTTAGGAGCTGAGTCAGGGGAATCGCTTGAACTGGGAGACGGAGATTGCAGTAAGACGAGATCACCCCACTGCACTCCAGCCTGGGCAACAGAGTGAGACTCTGTCTCAAAAAAAAAAAAAAAAGAGAGATACCTTCCCTGTCCTCCAAGGTTAAATTAGCAACCCTTCCCATCATTCTTCATCTCAGCACTCTCTTTTACTTTCTTTTTTTCCTGTTTAAAAATTTCTAACATTTGACATGATCTTGTTCTTACATTTATTAATATTATTGGATTCTTCCCCAGTAAAATGTTTGTTTTTTGAGTGCAGAGACTTTACTGTCTTGTTCCCTGCTGTCTCTCTAGTGCCTAGAATAGAAGACTCTCAGTAGACACTTGTTCAGTGAACAAATGGACTTTGCAGGGAGAAGATTCCAATGGGATTCTTTAGATGGTGGCAGCTTTAAAGAGTAAAGTAATGTAGGCTCTGTCCCCAGGGTCTCTGCCAGGAAGGAAAGGGGACCCCTGTGGAAGCTGGTGAGAGCTGCAGCTCAGGGGCCTATGTGTTTCCTGGCATTTGGTTAGTTTTTAATGTTTGCTTGCTTGTTTTCCCCTTATTTTCCTCACTATGTGCCCTCTGATTTTTACACGTGGCTTTTACACTTAGATGATAGGTGACAACTTTCCATTTCTTTAGTTTACCTGACTACTTGGCTTATCCAATTCATTTGGTATTTATTATGCAAATACTTTCAGAATACACAGCTCCAAGCCTGGGACAGTGCTTGCGTGAGAGCTGGAGCTGTGTGCCTGTGCTCTCTGAACAGGAGGCAGACATTTCTCATTTTTTTTTGTGCACTTTGCACATGCATTGGTTCCCTTTTTCCTCTGTCTTAACCAAATGTGATATCCATAGGTTCTGCTCTGAAGCATAAGTTGATTAGGTGGGTTTTTCTGTAGACCAGACATTGTAAGAAACCAAAACTAGTTTTATTTTGATTTAGCTGGTCCTAGTTGGAGAAAAACTGAATATTTCACATGCCTGGTTTTTCAACATCTTTTCTTGGCTACATTACATCTTTGGCAAAATGTTGGAAAGCCATGGAAGTGGAATAATTAGCCATATGGCAAATATTGGTTTTCTTGAACCAAGTCAGACCTTTGGTCAGTTTATTCTAGTTTATGCAAACAGTGTGGCCAACTGCTAAGGATATTCATGGGCTGTTCATAACATGTACAACTGTACACACAGAATATTTATGTCTTAGGTCCTACCCATGCTCTCTCTGGTCGCTTTGACTACCTATATCTAAGATACTGTTCAAATACTAAATTAATTGTAATTTTGCACATAGGAAAATAACAAAAATCTTATTTACTTATTATAATATTGTGAACTTCAGATTTATCTTTAATAGGAAAATAACAAAAATCTTATTTACTTATTATAATACTGTGAACTTCAGATTTATCTTTATGGCTGAGAGATAGAACTTGTGAAACATCTTAATAACTAAGATTATCCTTGGCCAACAGCACTTTAGGAGGCTGAGGCAAGAGGATCACTTGAGGCCAGAAGTTCAAGATCAACCTGGGCAACATAGCGAGACCCTGTCTCTAGCCTGGTATTGTGGTGTGCACTTATAGTCCCATCTACTTTGGAGTTGAGGCTGCAGTGAGCTATGGTAATGCCACT
This sequence comes from Cheracebus regulus, assembly GCA_963574635.1. NCBI lineage: Eukaryota > Metazoa > Chordata > Mammalia > Primates > Pitheciidae > Cheracebus > Cheracebus regulus. Next base: position 91,615 of record CAUYQU010062476.1, on the reverse strand, counting down.
ACACTCAAGGCTGGGCAATACAGTAATACCACATATTAAAAAAAAAAAAAAAAAACCATTATCTTGTTTCAGTAAAGATTGGAAGAAACCTGATTAAAATGATTATTAAATATTAAAACATGATTAAAATCATTAAAATGTTAATTAACAGAAAATCACCATTGTTAGAAGCATATTTGCTCAGAATCCTGAATTTGATTTATCTTCTTTTTCTTACAGTTGCATTTGTGGAGAAAAGTGCTTTTCATTAGAGATGGAAATGCCTTCTTTTTTTTTTTTTTGAGACAGTCTTGCTCTGTCGTCCAGGCTGGTATGCAGTGGTGTAATCACGGCTCACTGCAGCCTTGACCTCCTGGGCTCAGGTTATCCATCCATCTCAGCCTCCCAGGTAGCTGAGACTACAAGCATGCACCACCATGCCCAACTAATTTTTAAATTTTTTGTAGAGATGGGCTTTCACCATGTTGTCCAGGCTGGTCTCGATCTCTTGGACTCAAGCGAACTGCCCACCTCAGCCTCCAAAGGTGTTGGGATTATAGAGCCACCATGCCTGACCTTTATTTATTTTTGGGGGGGAGGGTAGTCAGATTTGTATTTTTAGTAGACACAGGGTTTCACCATCTTGGTCAGGCTGGTCTTGAACTCCTGACCTCGTGATTCACCCACCTTGGCCTCCCAAAGTGCTGGGATTACAGGTGTGAGTCACAGTGCCTGGCTAAGACCTGCTTTCAAAAAAAAAAAAAAGCAAAACTATAGTGATCAGTATAATGCCTGGCATACGGGAAGCACTATAAGTCTATTAGGCTGCTGTGTTATTTTATATTTCCAAACATTCATCCGTGCAGAAGTTGTGATTAGTGAAAAAGTATAACTGGGCATATTGACGCAAATTTGTTTTTCAGCTTTATCTAAAGCAGGATGATAGTTAAAGCTATAAGAATACATGAGTTCACCCAGAAAAGAGGGCTTAGAGTGAACAGAGACGAGTATTTCAAATAGAATCCTAAGAAATGCTAACATGGACAGAGGAAAAGAAAGCTTGCAGAGACGGCTGCAAAGACATGGCTGTAGGTTCAGCAAGAAACCTAGAGAAGGAAAGTCAAGAGAGTTGGGGGCTGGGAAGACAAGAGAGAGAATGACCAAATATTGCTGCAAACAAAAGAATGGTTAAGCATTAAGGTGGATTTGTTAGATTTAGCCACAAAATGGTTTATGATTATGAACTTGGTGAGAGTGATTTTAAGGCTATGGTGTTAGGATCAGAAGCCAGAGATTATAATGGGTTAAGAGGTGATTGGGAGGAAATGGGTAAGTTTCAAAAACAAAACAAAACAACTTGTAGTAAGTTTGACTGCGGTTAGGAAGGGCAGGACATGGCAGTAGTTTTTTGTTTTTGTTTTTTTTTTTTGAGATGGAGTCTCTCTCTGTTGCCAATCTGTAGTGCAGTGGCGCGATCTTGGCTCACTGCAACCCCCACCTCCTGGGTTCAAGTGATTCTTCTGCCTCAGACTCCTGAGTAGCTGGGACTACAGGCATGCGCCACCACATTCAGCTGATTTTTATATTTTCAGTAGAAACAGATTTTACCATTTTGGCCAGGATGGTCTCGATCTCTTAACCTCATGATCCTTCCGCCTCGGCTCCAAACTGCTGGGATTACAGGTGTGAGCCACCGTGCCCGGCCAACAGTACTTTCCTATAGTTATTTTGGGATTTGGGGGGAATATAGGATACTGTAAATAACTAATCAGGTTTGGTGGCATGCGCCTGTAGTCCCAAAATCGTCCCAGTTACTCAGGAGGCTGAGGTGGGAGGATACCTGAACCCAGGGAAATTGAGGCTGAAGGGAGCCGTGATTGCACCATTGCAACTCTTGCCTGGGCAACAGAGTGAGACCCTGTCTTAAAAAAAAAATACCGTCAACAGTATCTTTATTGCATGATAAATGTCATAAAGTGTAGGGGGGAGACCCCATAAGTGCGAAGGCAGGAGCTAGAAGCCTCAGCCTTTTTCCATATAAATAATGAAGAACGTAACTAGAAATATAACCGTAGTAGTTATTAGTTATTCATAGGATTCATAGGTGATCCTAATTCTTTTACTAAAGTGTCTCAGGTCGGAAGTGTGAACCTGGGGTGACATTGTGAAAGGAATGATCCTAAGGTAAGACGCTTTAAGCCCTCTGTCAGGCCCGTGTAACGGCTGCTGGAGGGTGCCTCAGCTGTGTGACAGTGCCAACACTGGGAAAGCGCCCACTGTTTAGCCAGATAGAGAAGGAGACGTCTAAGATGGCCAAGACATCTCCTTCCTTGGGGGAGTCAGGAGAAAACTCTGCTCCTCCGAGCTCTTGTGGTAGGCCTGATGGCTGTCAGGTAGGCCCGCAGACATCTAGGGGCTTGTCTCTATATGATGCTGTGCTTCAGTGGTCACGATCCATGTCCACTCTCATGTTCCACTTCTGTACCTGGTTCCTTTTTTCTTAGAAGAGATAATCAGTAAAAGTAATACAAATCTTAATGTCTGTTCTTTCTTGACAGGTATGGAAAAGTGCTGACACATTATGCCCCTTACTTCATCTCGTCTGCTAGAAAGCCTTGGGGTCCTACCTATATGACACATGATATACTTGACCTTATCACTGACCACCAGTGCCACACCCTACCTACCACTGCCCCCAGCTTTGTACTCAATAAAAGTTAGAGCATCTAGGCACTCGGAGCCACTGCTGGACTCCATGCTTTTGTTGGCAGTGGACCCCTGGGCCCAAACACTCTTTTCTCTATCTCTGTGTCTTGTGTCTTTTATTTCTACAATTTCTTGTCTCCACACCAGTAGAGAGGGGCTCACAGGACCTTGTAGGGCTGGACCCTACAATAAAGGAGACATGTTCAAGTACTTGAAGGTGCTTAGGTGGAGGGCGTTAGTGTACATGTAGTATTCTGGGACTGTCATGTGCTATCATTTGGGCTCAGATTTAGCAGTGGAATAGGAGTTTGGTGAGCTGACAGACGAGGGGAAGAGGGTACTTTAGATTTGGAGAAAGGCATGGATTTGTGAATCACTGAAGCATGTTTGAGGAACTGTGATGATTTAGTCACTGCTAGAACACAAAGTGTAAGCTCAGTAAGTCCAATGAGCCAGGACAGTAGTTAGGGCTGAGAGCATGGCAAGGGGTGGGGTGTGCCTTGTGGCTGCACCCATAGAATCTTAAATTTTATCCTTTAGGCCTTTGCTTCCCAATGGGGATTTGTATTGGTATGCCAGGGGTACTCAAAGTTGCAGTACAAAAATTAGCCAGGTGTGGTGGCACGTGCCTGTAATACCACCTACTCAGGAGGCCGAGGCAGGAAAATCGATTAAACCCGGGAGGTGGAGGTTACAGCGAGCCGAGATCACACCACTGCACTCCAGCCTGGGCAACACAGTAAGACTGGTCTTTAAAAAAAAAAAAAAAAAAAAAAAGCTGTGGGATTAGCATAGCATATCTTCTTGGAATATGAATTAAATTGAATTTCATGGGAAATGATTGCTATAGTAAAGCATGAATTGAAAATTAAGGTCAAACATAATCTTAAATTTTAACATTAAAAAATAATTCATTGTTCTCTAGTGGCTGCTTCTTCAGGCTGTGCCTCCTTTAGGCCCTCCATTCCTCCATCACTTTCTTCAGGAGAAAGAGCATCCATGTAGCATCCCTGGGAAGAGCATCCATGGGAAACCAATGAAGAATTGTAAGCAGGAGTGGTTGCCATCTGTTTTGGTGGAGATCACCCTAGAAGAGGATAGTTTCAGGTTCCTGTGTCACACAAGCAAGGGACACATTCACATAGATAAAATGCAAAATAGCCTTAAATAGGTAAGAGCAGGGCAAGACAGGACAGGAAGACTTACAGGGAGGCTATTGAAATGAGCTGTCTCTGTAGTAGGATAAGGGAAGAGGGAATGAAAAGAAGTATTGAAGGAGGCAGAATTGACAAGACTAGTATGAAGGAGGAGGCGTGCATATAGATGTGTAGGTATGATGGGAGAACCTAGGCAGACTCCTAAGTTTCTTCCTTAGGCACCTTGAGAGAAAGATGGCACCATTTCCTAAAACAGGGACTAGAGACAGAACAGTTTAGGGTGTAGGGGGAGAAAAAATTCCACTTTACTGAATTTGAGAGGTTTTGGGGATGTGCAAATGGAGATCTGTAGCAGCAGTTGAGGATTTGGAGTTCTGTAGAAAGGCCTATCCTGAAGATATACATTCAGTATTCCTCAGCATGTATCACTGATATTGGAAGCAATGGGCATGATTGAGGTTGTCCAAGCAGAGCATATTTAGTGAGCAGAGGCTAAACACAGAGCTGGAAAGCACCACCATATAAGGGGAAGCTGAAAGAACAGAAGTGAAAAAGGTATGAGTGGCCAAAGAGGGAGAAGAGCAAAACAAGGAATATTAAGAAATTTCTGTTGTTGCTGAATAAATGCAATTGAGATTACAAGCAGAGGTCATTGGTGGTGACCTTTGCCTAAGCTGTTTTAGTAGGGTTTAGGGACAGGGTTGGCAGGGAGAGGGCACTGCAGCCTTTTGAAAGTAGGTAAGGAATGCAAAGCAGAGAGGAAGCGGAAGTAGAGGCAGGCAGTGTACCTTGCTGTTTTCAAGGTACCTTGCTGGCCTTGTGATGTGGAGAGAAAGGAAGTAGGTAGGATGTTTATACATTTATCTGTTCGTTATCTCTCTCCTCACTAGAAAATAAGCTGCCTGAGGGCATGAACTTAGTTTATTCACTGCTTTATCTCCAGGATCAAGAATAACTCCTGGCCCATAGTAGGCACTCAACAAATATTTGATGGCCAAACAAATGAATTATGTTAAGAAGGTAGTGACTTGAGTGTGTTCATTTGTTGGGTGGAGGAGTAATAGGTCTTGAGGAGGAGGAATTGAAGGTCTAGAGTAGAAAGATGTGATGGAACGAGGTCTCCCTGAGTCAGCAAAGTTTGAGATTGTATGCGCTGCTGGAGTGATCATTCAGGATACCAGGAATGACTCCTTTTCTGCTGAAACAGAAGGGAAGAAGGAAAGGATGGGAGCAGAGGCAGATATTCATAGGTGGTAGATGAGGAAGTTGAAGGAGTTCTTGCCTAATGGCCTTATGAGTATTCTCTCAGTTAAAAATAAGAGTGTTGGCTAGACGCCGTGGCTCACTCCTGTAATCTCAGCACTTTGGGAGGCCAAGGTGGGTGGATCATTTGAGGTCAGGAGTTTAAGACCAGCCTGGCCAATATAGTGAAACCTCATCTTTACTAAAAATACAAAAATTAGCTGGGTGTTGTAGCGTGCTCCTGTAATCCCACCTACTTGGGAGGCTGAGGTAGGAGAGTTGCTTGAACCCGGGAGGTAGAGGTTGCAGTGAGCTGAGATCATACCACTGCACTCGAGCCTGAGCAACAGAGCCAGACTCCGTCTCAAAAATAAAAAATAAAATAAGAGTGTCATGTATGTGTCCTTGGAAAATGCTTTGTGAAGACATACCAAAAATCCCACCAGCATTTAAGCTATGCTTCTGTGGAAAGTCACTGTGGTCAGTGACATGAAAGGTAGGTGAGGTGAGGATGTGCCAGAGAAGATGAGTAAGAGTGAAACAAGAGGTCTCTAGTCTCAGCTGGGAATGTAGGGCGTGGCTTTGACCTGAGAGAAGGGAGTGTGGGTACCTGTGTGAATCCCCTTTCCTTCTGCCCAGAAGGAGCAGGTTGCTGTCCATGGGCTCTCAGGGAAGTGGGAGAAGAAAGGCAGTGCATAAGTCTTACTCTTTCTTGCGTGAGAAAAAAAACGAAGAGAAACTGGAGCCTTGAGTGAAGTAGAGTAACTCTGTCAGTGACTCCTCCGGCCCTCACCGAGCTGGTTTTTCAGTGATCTATTTCTGATTCATTTGACAGGAAACTGCTTTCCCAACTTTTACAAGCTGTTATCTAAAATGGTTTGTGTGCTTAGCAGCAAAGGTAGTAGTGAGAAGAGGATGTGACAGAGTCAGTGAGTCATAAAGAGCAAGACATGACCTTATTTGTTTACCTCATCAGGTTTTACATAGAATTAATTTAAAGAATATTAAAGTGTCCATTTTCTTTTATTAGCAGTTGTTTAGTAATAAGTTCTCATGCTTTGGAATTCTCTATTTTCAGTCTCCTCAAATTCAAGACTACATATTTCTCATGACCTTTCTGAAAGGGAAAGGAGAGTAATAAGGATGGGTCTTGTAGACTTCTAGTCTTCAGTTGAAATTAAATAACCCAACCAAGATGGTTGTTTTGCTGTCAGCCTTATCAGCCATTATTGCAGGTCAGTCCCTGACAAGGTTTGCAGGGCGAGGGTAGCATTGAACTAGAGTTCTGGCTCTTGCTGTTTCGTATTTTGTGTGTGTTAGAATGTCTTCTCTGTGAAGTGAGCAGAGGATCCTTCAGAAAGGCAGCACATTCCAAGGGTAGGAAGGGATTTCACTTATAGAAAGTTGCAGATTCTAACCATTTGTTTAACTGCCCTATCAAGGAAGACAGCTTTTTTCCTTTTTTTTTTTTTTTTTTTGAGATGGAGTCTTGCTCTGTTGCCCAAGCTGCAGTGCAATGGCGTGATCTTGGCTCATTGCAACTTTCGCCTCTTGGGCTCAAGAGATTCTCCTGCCTGAGCAGCTGGGATTACAGGTACTTGCCACCATGCCTGGCTAATTTTTGTATTTTTAGTAGAGATGGGGTGTCATCATGTTGGCCAGGCTGGTGTCAAAAACTCCTAACCTCATGATCTGCCCACCTTGGCCTCCCAAAGTGCTGGGACTATAGGCATGAGCCATTGTGCCCGGGCTTCCCTTTTTTTGGGGACAGGATCTTGCTCTGTTGCCCAGGCTGGAGCGTAGTGGTGGGATCACAGCCCACTGCAACCTCTACCTCTTGGGCTCAAGCAGCCCTCCCACCTCAGCCTCCCAAGTGGCCACCATGCTGGCTAATTTTTAAAATTTTACTACCTTGCCCAGGCTGGTCTTGAACTTCTGGGCTCAAGCGATCTGCCTGCCTTACAGCCTCCCAAGGTGCTGGGATTATAGGAGTGAGCCATTGAGCCAGACCCAACTTTATATTTAAAAAGTACCTGGCCAGGTGTAGTGGCTCACACCTGTAATTCCCAGCACTTTGGGAGGCTGAGGCGGGCAGATCACAAGGTCAGGAGTTTGAGACCAGCCTGGCCAATATGGTGAAACCTCATCTCTACTGAAAATACAAAAATTAGCCCAAGATGGTGGCGTGTGCCTGTAGTCCCAGCCACTTGGGAGGCTGAGGCAGGAGAACTGCTTGAACCTAGGAGGTGGAGGTTGCAGTCAGCCAAGATCTCGCCACTGCACTCCAGCCTAGGTGACAGAGTGAGACTGTGACTCAAAAAAATAAAATACAAAATAAATTAAAAATACCTGTTACTTTTTGGAGATGGGAGTAACTTTCCCCGTGACAGAATGTGAAATCAGAGATTGAGGTATGATAGTTGGTACTTGGTATCATCATAATTAGAATTCACCAGTATTTAGAATTCATTTTTTTTTCTAAGCCACCTAATTCCCCATGATTCTAAGTTTTTTAGCAATTAGTCAACTAGTTAGAACTCTAATTAGGCATGTTTTCTGGGGAAGAAAATATGACTTTATCAGCATTTTGGGGAGAACTCAGGGACAAGAGAGTCATCTGGACAAGTTGGCATCAACAAGCAGAGGACTCAGCTCTCATTTTCACAGAGAACCAAGTTATAGCCAGATCCTTATTTTCCTGGAATTTATATTATGTGTGTGTGTTTAAAAAAACACTTTCAAGACTTGAAACCCAATATCTGGACTCTTTTTACACATTCTCATTTCTGTTGGTTTTTAGAGGAATCAGCTGGACAGCATTCTGAGATTAGGGGCATGTCCGAAACAGTGAGGTAACATGGAAAAGATTGTGGTTTTGGGTTCTACTTCTGTTTACAAGCTTTGTGACCTTGGGCAAGTCATTTAACCTTTCCTATCCTTTGGGAGATGAAGTGACTAGATGAGAGAATCTAGTTCTTCCTAGCTCTTAGTTCCTGAGATGACCTATGATTGGATATGTTTATGAAAATATATGAAAAGGAGATCCTATTTTAAATTGACTGGAACATGGCCTGGCGTGGTAGCTTACACCTATAATCTCAGCACTCTGGGAGGTCAAGGCGGGTGGTTCTGTTGAACCTAGGAGTTTGAAACCAGCTTGGACAAGACGGTTAAGTCTCGTCTCTACAAATAGTATTTAAAAAGCTAGCCGGGTGTGATGGTACATGCCTGTAGTCCCAGCTACCCAGGAGGCTGAGACGGAAGGCCCACCTGAGCCCAGGAGGTCAAGGCTGCAGTAAGCAGTGATTATGCCACTGCACTCCAGCCTGTGAGACAGAGTGTGAGCCTGTCTCAAAAAGAAAAAAAATAATAAAAATAAAAAAATAAATTAACTGGGTAGTTATTATTTAAAGAAAATCCAGGCCAGACCTGGTAGCTTACAGCTGTAATCCTAGAACTTTGGGAGGCCAAGGCCGAGGCCAAGGCAGGACGATCGCTTGAGCCCAGGAATCAGGATTTTTTTTTTTTTTTTTTGAGATGTTGTCTTACTGTTGCCCAGGCTGGAGTGCAGTGGCATGATCCAGGCTCACTGTAACCTCTGCCTCCCAGGTTCAGGTGATTCTCTTGCCTCGGCCTCCCGAGCAGCTGGGATTACAGGCGCCCACCACCATGCCCGGCTAATTTTTGTATTTTGTTTCAGTAGAGATGGGGTTTCACTATATGGGCCAGGCTGGTCTTCAACTCCTGACCTCAAGTGATTCTCCTGCCTTAGCCTCCCAAAGTGCTGGGATTACAGATGTGAGCCATTGCACCTGGCTGAGCCCAGGAATTTGAGCATCCCAGGCAACAAAGTGAGACCTTGTTTCTACTAAATACATACATACATACATACATACATACATACATACATACATACATACGCCAGGCATGGTGGCACGAGCCTGCAGTCCCAGCTATTCGGGAGGATTGCTTGAGTTTAGGAGGAAGGCTGCAGTGATCATAGTAGTGAGCTATGATAATGCCACAGCCTGGGCAACAGAATGAGATTCTGTCCCTTTAAGAAAGAAGAAAAAAATCAATCCATGTATAGTGAGAACCATCATTCCCTAATTTATACTCAGTCACTAAAAAGTTACATGTTGAATTTTCTTAAAATTTTGTTGACAAATAATAATTTTTTTTTTTGAGGCGGGATCTCATGCTGTCGCCCAGGCTGGAATGCAGTGGTGTGATCTTGGCTCACTGCAACCTCCGCCTCCTGGGTTCAGGTGATTCTTCCACCGCAGCCTCTCAAGTAGCTGGGACTACAGGTGTGCACCACCATGCCCAGCTAATTTTTGTATTTTTTGGTAGAGATGGGTTTTCACCATGTTGGCCAGGCTGGTCTCGAACTTGTGACCTCAAGTGATCCACCTGCCTTGGCCTCCCAAAGTGCTGGGATTACAGGCATGAGCCACAATAATTGTATTTTTTAAAATGTTGAATTGTCTTAATGCAAAGCATATGCTTAATTGTTTAGAGTGCGTGCTGTTGTTTTGGCCTATTGAGGGTTAGGGGACAGGATTTTAGTTCTAACTGACATTTTGCAGCCTGTTGAATCCTTCTCCTAATCTCCTTTCTCCTTTGTCTCCTACCCCCAACCTCATTATCTTGTGCATTTTTTCTTTTGTAACACTTACCAGATTGCTTATTTATTATTATTTAAAAAATATATATATTTCTATCTTTTTGTAGAGACAGGGTCTCACTTTGTTTCCCAGGCTGGTCTTGAATTCCTGAGCTCAAGCGATCCACCTCCCTTGGATTCCCAAAGTGCTGGGATTATAGGTTAGAGCCACTGTGCTGACCAGATTGCTTTATAATTGTTTGTTTACACATCTCTTAATTTTTCCCAGAGGCTAGAAACCATGTCTTACTCATTTTTACTTTCCCTATTGTAAAACATTTGAGGGAAGGAAAGACAGTAAGATGTGAGGGAATAGGTAGGAATTGAGTCAAAGATGGCCCAGATTTTGAGTTTGAGTGACCAAGAGAATGATAGTGTGTTCTATACAAACACCTGAGATTCTGATTTGGGGTGAACAGTTTAATTTTGGACATGTTAGAGTCTATGGCAACATCATCCCAGGCAACAAACGGCATTGGCAGGACATTCGAGTGGCTGTTCAATAGACAGTTAGAAGTGGTAAATTATATCCTGGAGCTGTTCAAGGATTTGGGCATCATCTTCATGTGATTCATCAGATGAATCAGATCTTTGAAAAGGACAGTAAAAAATGAAGCTAATGAGGATTGCCTCTCGTTAGGAAGCTAGAGAAGAAAGAAAAGTCGTCCAAAATGCCAGGGGGTGATCAGTCACAGAAGTAGGAGGTGGACTGGACTGGTGTGGGTAGTATGGTGCTTTTGTGGAGACAGATACTCAATGTTAAACTTCTAGAGAGGTTAGGAGAATTCAGTGAGCGAACACAAAGGATTGGATTTGTCAGTTTCAGTCCTGTGGCTGAATCAGAGGCTAGATTGAAAACGGGAATGAGGACCTAGAAATGATGAGTGTAGGCTTCTCATTTTGAAGTTGGAGAAAAGATAATGAAAGAACAAGGGTGGATTCAAAAGAGTACTTATTTATTTTACTATTACTTCTTGATACTAGAGGATACTGAGGAATCTTCATAGGCCTAGGGGAAAGAAACACAGGAAAGAAAAGCTTGTGTTGGTTAGGGAGAGCTGGGCATAGGTTAGATCTCTGGATATTTGGAAGAGGTGAGCTGCTAGAGGGCAGCAGGGTGGGGCTGCTGTTCTCTCCTTCTCTAATAGGAAGAAGAGGTTAAGTGAAAAATTCTACTTCAGAGGGAGGTTGGTGTGGGGATAAAGGGAAAAGTTTCTTCAGAAATGTGGAAGCATAAGGGTTTGAGAAATGTGAAGAGAATGAGAGCATCAGCCATTGGGGAGTATGAGAGGAAGTAATGAAATAATAAAAGCAGTGCCGGCAGTTAGCGTGAATTTGGAGTGGACACAGAAGTATGAAATGGAAAATAGCCCTACCCCACCTCTGTGTCCAGTCCCACTTCCCAAAATGTAACCACTTTTAAAGTCTGTTTTAGGCTGGGCACGGTGGCTCATGCCTGTAATCCCAGCACTTTGGGAGGCTGAGGCAGGAGGATTGCCTGAGCTCAGGAGTTTGCGACCAGCTTGGGCAACACAGTCAAACCTTGTCTCTACTAAAATACAAAAAAAAAATTAGCTGGGACCGCCCTGCAGTCCCAGCTACTTGGGAGGCTGAAGCAGGAGAATTACTTGAACCCGGGAGGCGGAGGTTGCAGTGAGCCGAGACTGCGCCATTGCACTCCAGCCTGGGCGACAGAACCAGACTGTTTCACCAAAAAAACAAAGGTCCATTTTATAGTTCTGGTAGTTAATAGTGTAACTTTTGGTAATATGTTGCAGTCAGTATTGTCTCTCGATTCCCTTCTGTGAACCATGAGAAATGTACCCATTTCTTTTACTCTTTTCTTCCTTTCTTGGTGGTAATATTACTGTTTTTCTATTATCAAAGTAAATAATGTTTATATCGTCTTTTGTGTAACAAAAATTAGTCTTCATGCTATATGTACAAATTAAGCCTTAATATATTCCACAAATACAGTTTTTGCAATATTATTAAGTAAATATTACTTACTTTGGAATCTAGCAGTTCTATTGAATACTGGGAAAAGGAAACACAGTATTTTATCACCAAACTGCCTCTTCAGAGAGAATGACTGTTGTAAGTCAAATGCTTGTTCCTTGGTACTGCAAGGAAAAATTCACATTCAGACAAAAAGTTCTCTCAGCAAGGCAATTTTACTTTCTGCACACAGAGTACAACTCACCAGCAGTCTTGCTACAAGAGTACAATAAACAAAAGGAAAGGCAGGCATATTTATTCCTTATGCATTGAGTTCTTACTGCTGTGTCTGATCTCCATTGGTTGAAGCCGGACCTCACAATCTAAAACTGAACCCGATTGGCTAACAACTTAAAACTTTTCTAAATAGGTAAAGGCAATGGAGAACAAAGAAGAAGAAGAAGTCCAAATAAGTAAGGAGCATAGGCTGCAAGCTGGGACATGCCTGTGAGCACGTCCAGCACAAATATGTTGGTTAAAGTACAAGGACATAGAATGTGCTACATGCCTGTGAGCATGTCTAACAGCTGCATAGGATAGGACTTAACAAAGAGTTATTAGCAGAAAGCAAGAAGGTTTTGAAGAAAGTTAGTCTTTAAAACAGACCATTATTTCTAACATTTATTATTATTATTCTTTAACAAGAAGGGAAATTTTGAAGAAGAACTTTGTACTTTCTACAATGGCCCAAACATCAGAATCTAGTGAATCCTCTTAATTTCTTTTCAGCTTTCTACACTCATTCTGGTCTTACTCAACTGCTATTGTTTTCATACTTTCAAATTGTCATTTTTCTTGTATTTTTTTAAAACTTGGAATAGTTACTGTTTTTAGTATGGGATGCATGAATGTTGAGCTTTAAGTTCTTGCCTTTCAAAAATGTCTTTGTCTCTCATTTGATTGTCATTTCAATGTAACCCATTTTAATACTTTGGAAGCTTTTAGGGTTACTTTTTGTCTTTAGAGTTCTGAAATTAATTAGGATGTGTCTAGGCATGTGTTTTTTCTCTTTTATCCTGTTAGGCTCTAGGTAGACTCAATCCGTCTTTGTTGACAATTCAAGAGATTTTTATTGTTTCTTCCCTTCCCTGTGCCATGTTTTACTCTATTTTGTGTTTGTTCTTTTTAAACCACACTTTATTATGTAGTTTTTTGAGACAGAATCTTGCTCTGTTGCCCAGGGTGGAGTACAGTGGCACAATCATAGCTCACTGCAGCCTTACCCCTACCTTCCAAGCACAAGTGAGCTTCACAAGTAGCTGGGACTGCAGGCTCATGCTAAATTTTGTATTTTTAGTAGAGATAGTGTTTCGCCATATTGCTAAGGCTGGTCCTGAACTCCTGGGCTCAAGCAATTTGCCTGTCATGGCCTCTCAAAGTATTGGGATTACAGGTATGAGCCACCACGTCCGGCCCACACTTTATTCTTGATTTTGATCAACAAGATATCCTCTTAAATCTGAGTATGCCAAGTAGATTTTTGAAAAAAATTCTCTTCTAATTCCTGAACTATCTCATAGTTTCTTTAGGAAAAATTCTAGCAATCCATCTTGGCCTGTGTTTTCTGTTATATTGGGTTTCCCAATGTCATATAATTTGTGGTTATTTACAGTTAATGTGAATGACTAGGCTACTGAGTAGTTGGTGTGGTATTCTGCTGTTGTTCTATAGGTCTTAATAGGTATTTAAATTTTTCTTACAGAATATCACAAAAGAGTATATATAAAGTGTATGCACAGGCTGGGTGCAGTGTAATCCTAGCACTTTGGGAAACCGAGGCAGGTGGATCACCTGAGATCAGGCGTTTGAAACCAGCCTGGCCAACATGGTGAAATCCCATCTCTACTAAAAACACAAAAATTAGCTGGGTGCGTAATCCCAGCTACTTAGGAGACTGAGGCAGGAGAATCGCCTGAATCTAGGAGGCGGAGGTTGAAGTGAGCTGAGACCATGCCATTGCACTCCCGCCTGGTCACTAAGAAAAAAAAAATGTTTGCACATTTTAAAGAAGAGTAATAGATTGAACACTGGTAGGTCCACAATCTAGTTTGAGAACTAAAAGCTTAAAACACCTCTGAAGGCCCTGTTGGCCTCTCCTATTACTCTTCCCTCACCCTTAGATGTAACTATCATGATGAATCTTGTTAATCCTCTAGTTGTGTTTTGTGCTTTGTATAATCCCAAATAATATATTATTTAGTTTTACAAGTTTCTGTAAATCTAAATAATAGAAATTTAGATTTTATTCAGGACCATGAAGAGCTAGAAATTCACCTGTTTTCAGAGACGTGTTTGTAGACTATGCAGTAACTTATTTGTCTTTCCTATATTCAACATTTGTACACTCTGCCCCTACAAACTCCTCCGAATCCACCGTGAAATCTTTGAGGGGTGGCCAAGGTGCCACCTCTGCCACCACCACGCCCTCTGCCACCACAGAAACCAAGACCTCCTCTTCCCCTGTTTCCCCCGTGGCCATGGTTTGGACAAAGTGGGATTCCAAATGTTTCAGAATTCAATCTTCTTTCTTCAGCCCAAGTTGATCTCCATTCTCTATTGTCCTCACCAGAAATATTATCAAAGAAAGATTTAGTTTTATCATAATAGCAGTTAGGTCCAAGAGGATTTTCTTCATCAGCATTTCCTTCACTGTTTTGTCCTGAGTCTCCTTTATCTTCACCATTTATAGGTTTCTCCTATTTCTCAAGTTTATCTTCTTTTAATTTAAGTTTATTATAAAACTCTTATCAGTCTCTTCCTTGTTGAATTGTGCATTTATACATTTGCACTTTCAAAGTCTTTCTCAAATTTTATTGGCCCGTCTTGCAGAATACCGGATCTTTTCCTGCCACCCTGATGAGCCCCTGCCCTCTCTTTGGAGCTGAAGGAGCACCTGGAACTGCTTGTCTCTTGCTATCATTTCTGAGTTGCTCATTTTCTGGCCTTGAAACTTTGTGTACTTCAGCTCGCCTGTGCTCTTGATTCTCTATTCTTTTTTGGCTGGTATTTGGCAAAGGCCTGGTTGAGAAAAGACTCCTTCTCCCAACAGGTGCTGGAACAGGTAAGTGGGCCAAGGAGGTCTACACTGCTTGTTCCATGGTTGAGCTTTTTCTCAAAGGGTCTGAGGGCTTGAATGACCTTGAGATAATTGTGTTTTTAGACGTCTTGAATAGACGTATGTGTTTTTAGACGTCTGTGTAGAGGCAGAACCAACCGCACGACTTTAGGGTAAGGTACCACTGTTTGATATTTCTGGTCCAAAAGATGTCAAAGTGCTTCTGGAAACACCAGCAGCACTAAGCTGCTGCCCAACTAAGGAACTCAGACTGAACTGCTGGTGGGCATCCTGCCGAAAGGCCCAAAAGAACCCACAGATTGGGATGAAGAAGTCGATGAGCCTAGGGAGGACTGAACTATAGCTGGGACTTAAGGCAAAAAACACTGGTTTTGGTGGCTCACAAACGGTGAGGTCTTTAATGTCACTCCCACAAAATACAATGTATACAAAAACTTCATCTCGAGCTGGTATTGGACATCTGTCCGTCTTCTGTACCAAAGGATCGAACTTTGGCAAGGGCTGCGGTGGAGTTCTCAGTGTCCTCAGTGTCGGTGGTGTAGAGGATGCCCTTGTAGTGGATTTTCGCCTTGGAGATGAGGCCGATGTCAGGGGTGCCCCGGCTCGTGGCACTGCTGTGCCGCTCTAGTTGCAGAGAGGCAGTTCCTGCTGCTGTTGCCTGCTCAGCACGCCTGCTCCCTTCGTGGGTGCCTACAGCAGCCACCTCAGACCCAACATGGCGGTGACACCAGGAGTGGTGTGGAGCATGCTGGGAGAGCAAGGCCACGCTCTTGCAAGACTTGAAGTTGGTGGGAATTTTCTGATGGTTACCATCAGATTACCATTTTACGTGGCAATTAAATTTGGTTAATGGAACTTGCTTAAACATGAGAAACCGTAAGCAGTTTTCCTCAGTTGGGTTTATGAAAGAGGCTACACCTTGGGTTTTGGAGGGATCCCAGATGTCCTTGTCACTTGTATCATCCCTTTGCTGCAACACGTACTATACAAACGTGAGAAAAATTTGGCCATGATGCCAGTTCTAGTTCAGGAAAGTCAAGTTTCAGGGTTAGGGTGGATGAAGAAAGTTTCATGATAATAGGTCAGACTTATGTATGGCTCAGGAGATTAGAAAGTAAAAATTGGGATTGATGCAACAACCCTCTTGGTGTCCACATTAACGCCTAAGAGATGAGCACTTCATTTCCTGTATCATCTCCTTCTCATATTTCACCAAACAAAATACTCATGATTCTTCTGTATACTATGGGAAAGCCTTTAAGACCTAGGGTACATTTTGGTCCTGGCTGATTTAAAAATATTTGTAAGTATATTGTAGAGGAATATTAGTTTTTCCCATACAGAATGTAATGATCTTATTTATTGATTAGCCCCTTTCCTCCCAAAATTGATAGAGCCTGGAGAGAAAAAAAACATGGAGAAAAGTATTGTATTCAGTATTTTTGTTACTATTTTTAAGACAAGTTAGTAGGTGAAAGACATCCATGTATACTTGGTTTGAATAAGAGGCAAAACCCCTAAAAGAAGCTAGGTGTGGTGGTACCCTCTGGTAATCCCAGCTACTGGGGAGGCTAAGGCAGTTGGATCACTTGAGCCCACATGTTTGAGTCCAGGCTGGGCAACATAGCAAGACTCCATCTCCCAAAACAAAACAAAACCCTAAAAGTACTTAGAATGTTAGTAGTGGTTGTAATTTGGGTTTGAAATTTGCATCATTGCAGTATGAGCAGAACTGATGTTCTTATGGTTGGAAGGAATGTTTTAAAAAAAAAATTCATGGTCACAACTTCTGTTGGGAGAATAGAGAAAGATAGACTAAGAGAAACAGAGATAGAAAATGTTTAATCCTGCATGGTGGCTTACTGTAGCATTTCATATTCCCTTGAATTTTAGAGTAGATTTTCTCCAAAATTCTGTAAACTTAGGGATATGTATGATTGCCAGATGTCCTACACCATTCTAAATTTGGAACTTTTTGGAATCTAATTTCTTCTGCTAACCGTAATAAATGAAAGAAAGTAACACACATGCTATTTTTTTTTTTTTTAATTTTTAAGATGGAGTTTCACTCTTGTTGCCCAGGCTGGAGTACAGTGGTTCAATCTCGGCTCACCGCAACCTCCACTCGCGGGTTCAAGCGATTCTCCTGCCTCAGCCCCCCAAGTAGCTGGGATTACAGGCATATGCCACCATGCCCAGCTAATTTTATATTTTTAGTAGAGATGGGGTTTCTCCATGTTGGTCAGGCTGGTCTCAAACTCCAAACCTTAGGTGATCCACCCGTCTCAAGCCTCCCAAAGTGCTGGAATTACAGGCATGAGCCACCACGCCTGCCAAAGTAACACACACGCTGTTAAGGCAAACTAGAAAATATAAAGAGGCCGGGTGCGGTGGCTCACACCTGTAATCCCAGCACTTTGGGAGGCCAAGGTGAGTGGATCACTTGAGGCGAGGAATTGGAGACCAGTCTGGCCAACATGGGAAAACCCAGTCTATATAAAAATACAAAAATTAGCCGGATGTGATGGTACATGCCTGTAATTCCAGCTATTTGGGAGGCTGAGGCACGAGAATTGCTTAAACCTGGGAGGTGGAGGTTACAGTGAGCTGAGATTGTGTCACTGCACTTCAGCCTTGGCGACAGAGACAGACTCTGTCGCAAAAAAAAAAAAAAGAAAAAAGAAAATTTCAAAATCTCATAAAGACAATGGGAAAGACTGCAGTTGTCTTGGAATTCATAAATGTATTAAAAAATTTTTTCATCTTTGTTGATGCATATTTCTGTAGTAGTTTTTCCTCTCTTCATTTTCTCTCACAGAGGGAAAAGATTTGATATTCTTGAGTCATCTCTCTCCTGAAATCTAATCAGTTTTCCTCAGACCTGTGCTATATAGAGTGTTATGTTCATGCCCATGTCTGATGTGGAGGGAGAAACACAGACAGGAGAGTGGGTGACTGACTCAGATATAAATGTTCTTATTATACTTGAGCTGCAACCACACCTAGAAACCTTGACAACAACCAGGCCCGTGTTTGATATACCTCACTTGTTAAATCCTGTCTGGATTTTAGTATGTCATATGTGTGTTCATCAGCAAAATTGAACAGGTGCTAGAACAATTGCAAAGCTTTAATCGGACTTATGATTACACCGTTTCTCGTTTTGGCCACACAAAGAATATGACACAATAACTAAAACAAATTTCTAGTTGTTTCTTGTGTTGTTGTTTCTAGTTCAGAGTTTTTTTTTTTTTTTTTTTTTTTTGAGACGGAGGCTCACTCTGTCGCCCAGGCTGAAGTAGTGTGGCACGATTTCAGCTCACCGCAACCTCCACATTCCGGGTTCAAGTGATTCTCCTGCCTCAGCCTCCCAAGTAGCTGGGACTACAGACAAACATCACCACGCCCAGCTAATTTTTTTTGTATTTTTTAGTAGAGATGGGGTTTCACCATTTTTGGCCCAGATGGTTTTGATCTCTTTACCTCATGATCCGCCCACCTCAGCCTTCCAAATTGCTGAGATTACAGGCATGAGCCACCACGACTGGCCAGAGGTTTCTTTTCTTTTTCTTCTTTCTTTCTTTCTTTTTTTTTTTTTTATACAGAGTCTCCCTCTGTCACCAAGGCTGGAGTGCAGTGGCGCAATCTCCACTCACTGCAACCTCTGACTCCCTGGTTCAAGCGATTCTCCTGCCTCAGCCTCTTGAGTAGCTGGGATTGCAGGCATGTACCACCATACCCAGCTAATTTTTGTATTTTTAGTAGAGACAGGTTTCACCATGTTGGCCAGGGTGGTCTCGATCTCCTGACTTCGTGATCCACCCACCTCGGCCTTGCAAAGTGCTGGGATTACAGGCATAAGCCAATGTGCCCAGGCTTCTTTTTTTCTTTCTTAGACAGGATCTCACTCTGTTGCCCAGGCTGGAGTGCAGTGGCATGGTCTTGGCTCACCACAGCCTCTGCCTCCCAACCTCAAGCCATCCTCCCACCTCAGCCTCCTAAGTAGCTGGGACTACAGATGTGCACCACCATGCCTGGCTAATTTTTTTTAGTGTTTTTTTTTTTTTTTTTTGTAAAGATGGGGTTTAACCAGGTTGCCCAGGCTGGTCTTTAATTCCTGGGCTCAAGCGATTCACCCACCTCAGCTTCCCAAAGTGATGGGATTATAGGCGTGAGCCACCATGTCTGGCCCAGAGGTTTCAATGCTGCATACATGTCCTCCACCAAGATAGAGTCATGAGTAAATTAATCAAGATTAAGAGATAATTTCAGTGTCTTATGGCAAGCTGCTAATGTTTTAAAAATAGCTTTTCCCTCATTATATAAACAGCACACGTGGGGCCAGGCATAGTGGCTTGTGCCTGTAATCCCAGCACTTTCGGAGGCCAAGGTGCGAGGATCACTTGAGACCAGAAGTTCGAGACCAGCCTAGCCAATATGATGAAACCCTGCCTCTAATAAAAATACAAAAATTATCCGGGTATGGTAGCACACACCTGTAATCCCAGCTACTCAGGAGGCTGAGGCAGGACAGTCACTTGAGCCAGAGAGGCAGAGGTTGCAGTGAGCTGAGATTGCACCAACGAACTCCAGCTTGACAGAGACTCAGCCTCAAAAAAAAAAAACTAAAGAAGAAAATGAACATTTCCTTAATCCTAATAGTATTTAAGTAAATTTCCTTGTTACTTTTCTATTCAGATAACTTTCTTAAAAGCTGGAGTATAACTCAAATTATTTTTGAGATGGAAAAAAAATAACAACCAAAAAGCTAGGTAGTGCCAGGTGTGGTGTCTTAGGACTGTAATACTAGCACTTCGGGAGGCAAAGATGGGAGAATCACTTGAGCCAGGAGTTTGAGACCAGCCTGGTCAACATAGTAAGACCCCATCTCTATTTAAAAAACATGTTATTTTTTTAAAAAAGCTGGAGTTGGCCGGGTGCAGTGGCTCATGCCTGTAATCCCAGCAGTTTGGGAGGCCAAGGTGAGTGGATCACCTGAGGTCAGGAGTTTGAGACCAGCCTGACCAACATGGCGAAACCTCATCTCTACCAAAAATACAAAACTTAGCCTATAATCCCAGCTACTCGGGAGGCTGAGGCAGGAGAATCGCTTGAACCTGGGAGGCGGAGGTTACAGTGAGCCGAGATCACGCCATTGCACTCCAGCCTGGGTGACAGAGTGAAACTCTGTCTCAAAAAGGAAAAAAAAAAGCTGGAGTAGGCTAGGCATAGTAGTTCATGCTTATAATCCCAGCACTTTGGGAAGATTGCTTGGACCCAGGAGTTCAAGACCAGCCTGGGCAACATGCAAGATTCGACCTCTACAAAAAAAAAAAAAAAAATCAACCAGGTGTGTTGGCACGTGCCTATAGTTTCACCCACCTGGGAGGCTGAGGTAGGAAGATCACTTGAGCCTAGGAGGTTGAGGGTGGAGTGAGCTGTGATCTCACCACAGCACTCCAGCCTTGGTGACAGAGTGAGACTTTGTCTCAAAATGAAAAAAAAAAAAAAGAAAACCTGATTATTACTAAATTCATGTCTATCAAGAAAAAAAATTATCAGTAAATTCATTTCTGTCAACTTAAAAAATCTGTTTTGAACATTTTCTATTTCATTATTTAAAAACATGACTAAGTAATGTTCTATTGCATATTCATAATATTTGAATGCTCACCTATGGTGGGACATATAGATAGCTTTTGATTTGTCTATAATAAACATTTTAATTAAAGTATAACTTACAGAAGTCCAAACAGTAAATGTGTAGCTTAGTGAATTTATAGTGAATTTTTACAAAGTGAACACACCTGTGAAACTACCATCTGGATCAAGAAAGAGAACATTGCCAGCATCCACAAGTCACGCTCATTCCTAATTATTATCTCCCTCAAAGTTAACTTGTCTTTGTCTTACTTGTCATTGATGGTTTTGCCTGTTTTTGAATTTCATGTAAATGGAGTTATAGTTATGTTCTCTTTCTTGTCTGGTGTCTGTTGTTGGTTAAGCGTTGTAGCTGTGAGTTTTATCTGTGCTGTTACTTAAAGCAATAACTAATTATTTTTTCATTTTGCACAGTATTTAATTGTATGACTATACCACATTTATTCTATTGTTGGTGACCATTTGGTTTGTTTCCAGTTTTGGCTTTTGTGAATGTTTTGTATGTGTTTTTTGGTGCCCATATTTTAGATATAACTGCGAATAGTGGAATTGTTTGGTCTTAGGGTATGCATATGTTCATCTTTAGTAGTATTACCAAACAGTTTTCTAAAGTGTTTATACCAATTTACAGCCCTTTTGGCAATGTATGAGAGGTCCATTTCTTCCTGTACTTACCAATACTTGGTGCTGTCAGTTTTCTCCCCTCCTATCCCCTCCCCTCCCCCATCTTCCTCTATCATCCAGCCTAGAGTGCAGTGGCGCCATCATAGCTCACTACAGCCTTGACCTCTTGGGCTCAAATGATGAGCTTACTCCTGCCTCCTGAGTGGCTGGGGCTACAGGCATGTGCCACCAGGCCTGGCTAATTAAAAAACATTTTTTTTTACAGACATTGTGTTGTCATGTTGCCCAGGCTGGTCTTGAACCCCTGTGCTCAAGGTAACACTTTGGGCCAAGTACTGTGACTCACACCTGTAATCCCAGCACATTGGGAACCCGAGACGGGCTGATCACGAGGTCAGGAGATCGAGACCATCCTGGCTAACACAGTGAAACCCTATCACTACTAAAAATACAAAAAATTAGCCAGGCGGGGTGGCACACACCTGTAGTCCCAGCTACTCGGGAGGCTGAGACAGGAGAATCACTTGAACCCGGGAGGTGAAGGTTTCAGTAAGCCGAGATCAAACCACTGCACTCCACAGCCTGGTGACAGAGTGAGACTCCACCTCATAAACAAACAAAAAACAACATTTTGAGTTCCTGCCTTGGCCTCTCAAAGTGCTGGGATTACAGGCGTGAGCCACTGTGCCCAACCAGTTTTCTTACATTTATCCATTCTGGTAGATACGTAGTATTTCCTAGTGGTTTTAACTTGCGTTTCCTTGATGCTTGATGATATTGAGCACCTTTCCATATGTTTACTGGCTTTAGGATATCCTTTTTTGTGAAGTACTTGTTCTAATGTTTTGGCAATTTTAAAATTGTGATGTTTGTCTTTTATTGACTCGTAGATGTTCTTTATACTAGTTAGGAGTTCTTTGGTTGTATGCATTGCAGATGTCTTCTTTCTGTGTCTTGAATTTTTACTCTTTTTTTGTTTTAAACTCACAGAACAGGGTAATTTTTTTCTCTTATTTTTATTTTTTATTGATTTTTTACTCTCAGTGGGGTCTCTTGATCACACAGTAAATGTTTAGAAGTTGACAATGTTATTTTGGCAAAAATGTGCACACATATCTCCATAGGGGTTGCTTACTTGGAGGCCAGATAATAAGATCAGAGTCCGATTGCAGTTAGTTTTGCCTCCTCAGCAGTGCCAGCTGTCTTACAAATAAATGTGGGCCCTGAATGCATGGGGAACCGGCTGAGCATGTGGGTGGATCAACATAAATTCATCTCTAACCCTGGAGACTACTAAAAGCACAATCCCTGAAGATACTGACTTATTAGAGTCATGTTTGTATACACAGTATAGAACATACAAGTTAATGCTTAAATTGTGCAGTGGTCTAGGATCTCAGTATGTTTTAATCTATCCATTTTAAAAGTAGGGATTATTTAAACAAATTAAATTGACTTCCATTTTCTGCAGAGTTAGTAAAAAATATAGATACTAAGGACAAAAGATAGAAAAGTAGTATCAGTTAGTGGTTAAGAGCTTGGGCTCTGGAGTAAGTTGAAATTCTAGTTCTTTCATTTACTAGTTTAGCAATTTGGGTATGTTATTTAGCCTTTTTGAGCTTAAATTTCCTCATCTTTGAAATTTGGATAATAGTGAACCCAATTCACAAGGTTTTTATTAGGATTAAATGAGATAATTCATGGTGGCTGGCCCATAATTAGAGATCACTAAATGTTTACTATTATTGGGAAGTAAAGGATAAAAAAGTTAGATGAAAAACAATTACTATTATTTTTTTGAGACAGGGTCTCTTGCCCAGGCTCAGTACAGTGGCATGATCACAGCTCACTGCAGCCTTGACCTTCCAGGCTCAAGCGATCCTCCTGCCTAAGCCTCCCAAGGAGCTGGGACTATAGACATGCACCACTATGCCCAGCTAATTTTATAAAAAACATTTATTTATTTGTAAGGACAAGCAGAATGTACACATGCTTTTGAGAAAGTAGATTTTTAATTTTTTTGGAACGGAGTCATGCTCTGTTGCCCAGGCTGGAGTGTAGTGGTACAGTCTTGGCTCACTGCAGCCTCTACCTTCTGGGTTCAAGCAGTTCTCCCTGTCTCAGCCTCCCAAGTAGCTGGGATTACGGACGCTCTCCACCATGCCTGGCTAATTTTTGTGTTTTTAGTAGAGACAGGGTTTCACCATGTTGTCCAGGCTGGTCTTGAACTCCTGACCTCGTGATCTGCCTGCCTTGATCTCCCAAAATACTGGGATTACGGACATGAGCCACTGTGCCTGGCCCAGAGTTATTTTCATTGGAGACAGGATACCACTTCTGTGTTACCTAGGCTGATCTTGAGCTCCTGGGCTCAAGTGATCTTGCCTGAGTATCCCAAGTATGTGGGACTATAGGAGTGTACCACCCAGCTTGTCAGAAAATAATTTTTATCCTAGAGACCTAGGATAAAGATGTTAGTCATCTCAAAAGACTAAAAATTGACGAATTCCAAAATTGTTTTGTCTTACTTATCTTCCTTTTGGGTTTGAAGTTGCCTTTCCTATTATCCCAGCTTTTGTCCTGTGCTGCTAGCTCTTCCAATTAGCACTTGGCAGTGGATAGATTCCAGGAGTTCAGTTTATTCAGCACAACCAACCACTTAAACTTAAAAATAAATAATTTTCAAAGAATACATAATATTAGCACTATTTTTAAAAGTAGGGATTTGCTAAGAAATTAGTCTCCCTCTGGCCGGGAATGGTGGCGCATTCCTGTAATCCCAGCACTTTGGGAGACTCAAGCGGGTGGATCACCTGAGGTCAGGCGTTTGAGACCAGCCTGAACAACATGGTGAAACCCCGTCTCTACTAAAAATACAAAATTAGTTAAGTGTGGTGGCACAAATCTGTAGTCCCAGCTACTTGGGAGGCTGAGACAGGAGAATCGCTAGAACCCGGAAGGCAGAGACTGCAGTGAGCCAAGATTGCCCCAGTGTACTCCAGCCTGGGTGAGACAGAGCGAGATTCTGTCTAAAAAAAGAAATTAGTCTCCCTCCAAGAATATAGACACAATTTTCTGTGTTAAATCATCCTTTGATTCCTCTAGAGGACAATGTGGAGAGTCCTAGGATTAATTTAAGGGTAGAGAAGTGACACATAGGCATTGTCTGTTGGAGTTATTTATTTATTTGAGACATGGTCTTGCTCTGTTGCCCAAGCTGGACTGCAGTGGTACAATCTTTGCTCACTGCAGTCCTGAATTCCTGGGCTAAAGTGATCCTCCTGTCTCCGCCTCCTGGGTAGCTGGGACTACAGGTGTGTACCACTATGCCCAGCTAATTTTAAAACTTTTTTGTAGAGTCTTGTTATAATGCCCAGGCTGGTCTCAAACTCCTGCCTCAGCCTCCCAAAGTGTTGAGATTATAGGCATAAGCCACCATGTCTGGTTTGTCTCTTGTGTTAAGAATTCATTCTATCCTTTCTGTTAACTTGATGTTCCGAAGAGGAAACAAGATATATCTGAAATATCTTATAAAATCAATGAGAACTGTTGTGTGTAAGATTTATGACAGTGAAACAAACATACAAGAAAAAGGAAGGGAACTGGTGATGAGTTTTAAAATGTTTCTTCTGCCATAGGTTTCTAAATGAACAAAAGGAAGGGAGAAGCTTCATTCTCTGCTATTGTAGATGATCCAGATAAGCGCTTTTAAATATTTATTATGGAGTATCTCAAATATAAAAGTAGAGAGATTAGTATAATAAATCCCTGTGTACTGATCTTCACCCAGTTTAACAAGCAGTTCATGACCAGTCTTCTTTTTAGTCTCCCTCCAAGAATATAGCCATAATTTTCTGTGTTAAATTATAAATTATTTTAACTTTTGTATTTTTAATGGAGAGGGTGTTTCACTATGTTGGCCAGGCTGGTCTTGAACTCCTGATCTCAAGTGATCCACCTGCCTAGGCCTTTCAAAGGGCTGGGATTATAGGCGTGAGCCCCTGGGCTTGGCTTGCCCAGGCTGGTCTTGAACTCTTGGCCTCAAGTGATCCTCCTGCCTCAGCTTCCTGAGTTGCTGGAAGTACAGGTGTGAGTCACTATTCCCATTCTTATTTGAATTTTTTTTTTTTGAGATGGATTCTTACTCTGTTGCCCAGGCTGGAGTGCAGTGGCATGATCTAGGCTCACTGCAACCTCCCCCTCCAGGTTCAAGCAATTCTGGTGCCTCAGCCTCCCGAGTAGCTGGGATTACAGACATGTGCCATCATGCCCAGCTGATTTTTTGTATTTTTAGTAGAGACGAGGTTTCACCATGTTGTCCAGGCTGGTCTCAAGCTCCTAGCCTCAAGTGATCTGCCCATCTCGGCCTCCCAAAGTGTTGGGATTACAGACGTGAGCCACTGTGTCCAGCCACTTGTTTAAATTTTACAAAGGAATTGTGTACACTTGTTGCCAGTCTTTTACCTTCCATTATCTCTACTTCAAATGTGACTTGTGCTTCTCCGACTTCTCTAGATATATTAACTCTATCTAAAATATTTTATGCTCTTTTGTTTTAAACCTTGCTCTTACCCCTGTTTGTGCCCCTCCTTCTTCATATCGTGATTATTTTTTTAACTTGCCTTCTTTCTTACCTGAATGTAAACCCCTTGAAGGCGGGTACTTTCTTGTTTAGTGGTTAATTCCAGTGTGTAGCACAACTTTGATAGTTAATGCTCAGTAAATATTGTAGAACTATAACTAGATTTTAAAAATCAATATTACCAGCCTGGCCAACATGGTGAAACCCCATCTCTACAAAAAAAATGCAAAAATTAGCTGCGCGTGTTGGCGGGTGCCTATGATCTCAGCTACTTAGGAGGCTGAGGCAGGAGAATCACTTGAACTCAGGAGGTGGAGGTTGCAGTAAGTTGAGATTGTGCCATTGCACTCCAGTCTGGGCGACAGGGCGAGACTCTGTCTCAAAAAAAACAAAAACAAAAAAACCCCAAATTAATATTATTTGCTAAAATTTATTACAAGATTCAGCTATAATAATAATTACCTCTTCATATTAAAATAATAGTCCTGACGATGACAAATGGGTTTGTTGTCTTGGTCCTTTACATGAATTTTCCCTAATCCTTGCATGATTATTAATTGATAAATAGAATCCCCATTTTATAGTTGAGGAAACTGAGACCTAAGAGGTTAAAGTTTTCTTTTTTTTGAGACCAAGTCTCACTGTGTTGCCCAGACTGGAGTGCAATGGTGTGATCTTGGCTCACTGCAATCTCCACCTTCCAGGTTCAAGCGATTGCGATTCTCTTGCCTCAGCCTCCCAAGTAGCTGGGATTACAGGTGCCTGCCACCAAGCTTGTCTAATTTTTTGTATTTTTAGTAGAGACTGGGTTTCACCATGGTGATCAGGCTGGTCCTGAACTCCTGACCTCGGGAGATCTGCCCGCCTCTGACTTCCAAAGTTCTGAGATTACAGGCATGAGCCACTGTGTCTGGCCTGTGAAGTTCTCCCCTCTCCCCTCTCTTCCTCTCTTCCTCTCTTCCTCTCTTCTTTTTTTGAGGTTAAAGTTTTCTTAAGGCCATACTTGTTCATGCCTTTTAAGCCAGTGCTCTTTCCATAAATCACCCCTCCTAAGGGACTGATGTGAAATCCCAGGAAACTGCTTTTGCCTCCCGAGTTAGTATTAAAGAAGAATAAACAGGACCAATCAGAGGTCAATTATCAGGAGACTATATGAAAACAGTTTCCATGAAGGAGCAAGCGGAGATAGGAAGTATACCAGGAAGTAAATTGGGAGGGTCAAAGCAGGAAAAACTGCTTAGTTAGACATCAGACTGGAAGGACTGGAGCAGATAGCAGGCAGGAGAGGCAAAGAAAGAGACCAGAGAAGGGACAAGATATAGCATGTCACAGACTGGTTTGAGTCAGATCTCACAGAGTTCCTCTAGCAGCAGTTTCCCTTGAAGCACAGTTTGATGTGTCTTGCTAGGTTGGGGGTGGTTCCTCAAGTGAAACACCAGACTGAACAGAGCAGAAGCGCCCAGAACCAAGAATGCCTACTTAATATTCTCAGGTCCATGCACAGTGCTTGACACATAGTAAATACTCAAATTTTTTTTTTTTTTTTTTTTTTTTATTTGACAGAGTCTTGCTCTATCGCCCAGGCTGGAGAGCAGTGGTGCCATCTAGGCTCATTGCAACCTCTGCCTCCTGGGTTCAAGCGATTCTCCTGTCTCAGCCTTCTGTGTAGCTGGGATTACAGGTGCCCCCCACCATGTCAGGCTAATATTTTTGGCATTTTTAGTAGAGACAGGGTTTCACCACATTGGCCAGGCTGGTCTGAAACTCCTGACCTCACATGATCCACCTGCCTTGGCCTCCCAAAGTGCTGGGATTATAGGTGAGAGCCACTGAGCCTGGCCAAAATAATACTTTTTTTGAATCATTAATGAATTTATTTCTTATCTTTTGGAGTTGTTGACATGGAAGAGATGCTTAGATCACTAACTTTGACAGGTACATTTTATGACTGAGAATGGTTATTTTAAAAATTGTTACATTTTAAATAATTATAGAAATGCCTACATTATATTTTTGATTTTGTCTTTAGGCCAGTAAACTGTGAAATATTTAATATCTGGCTCTTAAAAAAAGTTTGTTGATCCCTGTACTTACCGTACAAGTGTATGTAATCTGTTATATGTCTCTCAGAGTGAGCTTTTTATTTATTTGTCTTTAATATTATTATATTTTTAGAGACAGGGTCTGGCTGTGTTCCCCAGGCTGGAGTTCAGTGGTGCTGTCATAGCTTATTGTAGCCTCATACATCTGGAATCAAGCAATCCTCCCATGTAGTTGGGACTACAGGCACATGCCTTCTTGCCTGGCTAATTTTTTATATTTGTAGAGATGAGGATCTTGCACTTCTGGACTCAAGTACTCGGATTATAGGCATGAACCACCGTGCCTCGCTCTAGACTGAGCTTTTTATGGACAAGGACTGAATCTTGCTTATCTGACTATTCCTATTGTCTAGGCTAATACTGAGTATTAGCTATGTGGTAGTAATTTAGTGAATGGACTTTTGCATGAATGATGTGAGTCAGTGGTATTTTAAAATTATAATTAAATTACTTTTGTGATACTTTATGCATTTTTGCTTTATATGATGAGTTCCATTATATTTATAAATAAGAATTATGTAGAAAGCATAAAACTCCTGACCTCACGTGATCCACGTGCCTTGGCCTCCAAAGTGATGGGATTATAGACGAGAGCCACTGAGCCCGACCAAAATAATGCTTTTTTTGAGACACTGATGAATTTATGTCTAATCTTTTGGAGTTGTTGACCTGGAAGAGATTCTGAGAACACTAACTTTGTAACAGAATGTACTTATGGAATGCCTTTTTAACAGAGAAAAATCAAGAGTGCAGATAAAATCACATATCAGGTGTGTTTTGGTTTTTTTTTTGAGGCAAATTTTTTTTTTTTTTTTTAGGGTGCTATTTGGGCTCACTGCAACCTGCGCCTCCCGAGTTCAAGTGATTCTCCTGCCTCAGCCTCCCGAGTAGCTGGGATTGCAGGCATGTGCTACCACGCCCAGCTAGTTTTTTGTATTTTTGGTAGAGATGGGTTTCACCATGTTGGCCAGGCTGGTCTGAAACTCCTGAACTCAGGTGATCCACCTGACTTGGCCTCCCAAAGTGCTGGGATTATAGGTGTAAGCCATTGCGCCTGGCCTAAAATCAGATTTATTGAGGACTTGTGTATAGCATGGTAGAAATAAAAGCAGAATTCCCTCTCTTGATTTTACAGTTCCTTCTGTGGAAATGAGTACAACTGATTATAGTAGGTGGCAGTGCCTGTCAACTTTGTTTCCACTTTGCACTGATTCTGTTATCTTATTCTAATCCCTGCCAACCAGATGCACTTCCTTCTTCACATAAGATGGAGACAGCTTATTGTATAGCACTCATCTGCAAATACCTATAAGTATAGCAAAAGTTGGTCCTGCTTTTCAGAAATACCATTAACTAGTATCAAATGAGAGGCAGCATGGTTTACTTCAGGTACAGCATATAGTTTTAGATGCTTATTCCTCCCTGTTGGTTTGAGTTCAATTCTTTTTTAAAAAAATTTCAACTTTTGCCGGGTGTGGTGGCTCATGCATGCAGTCCCAACACTTTGGGAGGCCGAGGTGGGTAGATCACGAGCTCAGGAGTTCAAGACCAGCCTGGCCAACATGGTGAAACCCTGTCTCTACTAAAAATACAAAAATTAGCTGGGTGTGATGGTGTGCGCCTGTAATTCCAGCTACTCAGTAGGCTGAGGCAGAAGAATCACTCAAGCCCAGGAGGCAGAGGTTGCAGTGAGCCGAGATTGTGCCACTGCACCCCAGCCTGGCGACAGAGCGAGACTCTGTCTCAAAAAAAACCAAAAAAATTACTTACAATGAACGTATCAAAGCCCCATGTCTCACTTTTCAGGACCAATGTAGGAGGTAATAGGGAAAGAAAAATAAATGAGACATCTCTTATGAAGTTATAACTGGTTTTATGTATAAATAATTTAGAAACACATGACTTGTAATACAAAACAATTAAAAAATATACCACTCTCTATTTGGCTGTATTTATAACTTTTCTGAAACTGATTACTCAGAGGTTTGGTTCACCTAGGCTTATTTTTACTCCCTTCTTTTTGGACCTTCATGGTACTATTAACCACCAACTTTGGTAGAATCCTTTCTTTCCTTGGCTTTGGTGAAAACATCCCTTTCTAAACAATGAATTTCTTTTTCTGCTGGGCAGAGGCCCTTTTTATAGAGGCAACAAATTTTTGTGTTTAACTTTGATGATTATTGACTCAGTTGGTAATAGAAATTAAAGTTTGGCTTAAAACAGTAAAATATTTCTGGGAAGTAATTGAATGATGACTGTACAACATTAGAGTAATTTAAAAGTACTTAGGGGAAATATTCATTGATACCATCTTTTTTTTTAAGAAGCTAATTAATTACCTCAAAGCAGGATTAATTTTGTATAACCTGGCACCCAACAGTTGTATGTTTAGGAGTCTGTCCCTCAAAACAATAGCATGAATGGTAAAAACATTTGTAGGGAGATATTAATTGAAGCATTATGTGTAAGAACAAAAAATGGAAACAGCTTAAACGCTTGCCAATAGAAAAATATTGAAATTGGCTGGGCATGGTGGCTCACGCCTGTAATCCTAACACTATGGGAGGCCGAGGTGGGCGGATCATCAGGTCAGGAGATCAAGGCCATCCTAGCCAACATGGTGTAACTCCATCTCTACTAAAAATACAAAAATTAGCTGGGTATCATGGTGCGTACCTGTAATCCCAGCTACTCAGGAGGCTGAGTTAAGAGAATCACTTGAACCAGGAAGTTGGAGGTTGCAGTGAGCCGAGATTGCACCACTGCACTCCAGCCTGGTGACAGAGTGAGACTCCTTCTAGAAAAAAAAAAGGTGAAATAGTGAAAATATGATTTATTCTTATATTAATCCATTAAAAAAAGTGAGCTAGAATGTGTGGGTGCAGAGGTTATAAGAGAAAGTGCTATACTTTCTGTTCAATTTTGTTGTGAACCTAAAACTGCTAAAAAAAAAAAAAGTCTTCTAAAAGAGCTAGAGCTATAAATATACTGAGCTCAAAAATATCTGTTTAGTGGAAATAGGCTGTGACACTATGTAGAACATGATTTTATTTCTTTTTTAAAAAAGGATGTGAGCTGGGTATAGTCACTCATGCCTATAATCTCAGCACTTTGGGAGGCCAAGGCAGGAAGATTGCTTGAGGACAGGAGTTTGAGACCAGACTGGGCAACATAGTAAGACCCCATCTTTACAAAAAATACAAAAATTAACCAGGCGTGGTTGCACATGCCTGTGGTCCTAGCTACTTAGGAGGCTGCAATGGGAAGATTGCTTGAGCCCAGTAGTCCAAGGCTGCTGTGGGCTAGTACACTACTCCTGCACTCCAGCCTGGGCAACAGAGCAATACTTTGTCTTTGAAAGAATAAATAAATAAAATGTGTATATATTTTGATGAATAGGAAAAACACATCAATTTTAGTGGCAATTTAATATAGAATTGGGTTTAGAGGGGTAGAATAAGGAACT
This sequence comes from Cheracebus regulus, assembly GCA_963574635.1. Classification (NCBI taxonomy): domain Eukaryota; kingdom Metazoa; phylum Chordata; class Mammalia; order Primates; family Pitheciidae; genus Cheracebus; species Cheracebus regulus. Next base: position 60,356 of record CAUYQU010062476.1, on the reverse strand, counting down.
TTTACTTCTTACCAGGTATACTTCCAAAAAAAGTGATAATTAAGAGTAATGTATTTTTTGGTGTAGGCTTTTCTGAGATTCTTCAAATAAAATGATCTTTAAAAAAACCTGAAAATTAATGGAGAGCAGGAAAAAAGGAGATAAGGATCCAGCTAGCTACTTTAACTTTTAATTTAATAAGGGTGTCCTTTAAAAATGTTCGTATGCATACTCATGTATGTTGTGTGTATGTGTGTGTATATACACACACACAAACACAAAATACAGAGTAACTGCAGTCTGACATTGAATTAAGCTACAGAATGCATGGTATTGGCATGCATTTTTGTTTGTTTATATTTATTTTTGAGACTAAGTCTCACTCTTGCTCAGGCTGGAGTACAGTCACGTGATCTCGGGTCACTGCAACCTGCGTCTCCTGGGTTCAAGCGATTCTCCTGCCTCAGCCTCCCGAGTAGCTGGGACTACAGTCACCCGCCCCTGGCTAATTTTTGTGGTTTTAGTAGAGATGGGTTTCACCGTCTTGGCCAGGCTGGTCTTGAACTCCTGACCTCAGGTGATCTGCCCACCTCGGCCTCCCAAAGTGCTGAGATTACAGGTGTGAGCCACTATGCCTAGCCTTGGCATGCATTTTTAAAGTGTAAGACACTAAGAAGTGTTTTTCTGCACATCATAATGTACAGTTCTTAAGTTGTTTAAGAAGTGACAGGATTTGTTCAGAAAATACGCAGTTTTCTAGTGTTGCAGTAATGTGTATTCAGGTTTCTTTAACACAGGTTATAGCTTATTCGTAACTCTGAGTTAAAGTTTAAATTTTATGTAATTAACCACCTGTGTGACCTTTGAAACTAAATGAAAATAGTATTCCAGAGCAGTGAAACTCTGAGTAAAGCTGCTACAGTTTTGGACTATAAATTGGAATTCTCTTCCACTGAGCAAGAGTCAGGGATGAAAGTCGGGGCTGGTTAAATAAAAAAGCTATGTGGTTGTTCATGATTTCTGAATTTTATGCTTAATACAACATTGGTGGCCTGTTGAACTTCATTTTATCATGGCCACTTATAAATAGCTTAAATCTGTGTGCACAAAATTATGTTTCATTTTGTTAAATTTTATGACTTTTTTTTAGATGTAGAAATTTTAAGTTCCTTATATAACTAAGGAAAAGTCCTATTCCAAATTTTAGTGATCAAGGCACCTAGTTGTATGAGATTTGGAAATTTTTCTTAACCCTCTTTCTTCTGTGTCATTGGCACTTTTTAATTGTCTAGGAACTCTGGGGTTTGCAAGTTATCTGAGCCTTGAGCGTTACTGCTTTAGCCTGTGGATGGCAGCCATTTTGCCCTGCATTAGTGCCTTGTCTAGTGAAGGAAAATGAAACATTTAGAAACTGAATTTTGCATTTTGGACCTGATTAGTTTTGTACGTAATGGATAATGTTAAGTTTTTAAAACTTCCATGTGATTTCTTGTGTTTTAAATTCAGGGCTCACTAGCAGTATACTCATGGGGCCAGCTGGAGTTTTGAAAATTGAAGCTTCCTGCAGTTTTGTTGGACAGTTTCTTCACTGATTTTTTTTTTTTAATTCAACTTTTTCATGAGGCCAGGGCATTCACAAGTGAATTGAGAAATTGAACTACTCAGAATCTAACTATAAATGTTTGTTGAGAGCTACCCAGTCTAAAAGGACGATTAGACTGTAAGATATTCCTAGCCATTAGTTTATTAATAGCTAAGTTTTCCATGTTCTAGGGTCCTGAATGGTCTGGATAACCTAACAGGCTTTTCCATCCCTCATGATTCATTTTAGCCTATTGAAAATTATCTTAAACAGAAGGAAATGAATAGGCCTGGTAGAACTAGATTCTAAACAGTGTTGCTTCAGAGGGAAGGGAGTGGTTTGTCAGTCAGTGCTTGCGGAGTCTGTTACTCCAGAGGCAACCAGCTTTTCTGCAGTTAGTAAACACTACTGTAGGCCAGTGGCAGATCTTGCTGACATACAGCTCAAAGCTAATAACATGTTGCTTTCCTAGGAATTTCATTCAGCTACAGATTTGAGGCTTATCAGTAGAATTTCCAGAAAGATGATTTGGCACAGTGGCTCATGCCTATAATCCCAGTACTTTGGGAGGCCGAGGCAGATGAATTGCTTGAGTCCAGGAGTTTGAGACCAGCCTGGCCAAGATGGCAAAACCCTGTCTTTGCTTGTAGTACCCCTAGCTACTCGAGAGGCTGAGGTGGAAGAATCACTTTGAGCCCAGGGAGGTCAGGGCTGCAGTGTGCGGAAATTGCGCCACTGCATTCCAGCCTGGGCAATCAGAGTTATAACCTGTCTCAAAAAAAAAAAAAAAAAAAAAAGGAAAAAAGAACATGAAGTATTTTAAAGACCAGATTCTAGGCCAGTGCAGTGGCTCATGCCTGTAATCCCAGCACTTTGGAAGGCCAAGGCGGATGATCACCTGACGTCAGGAGTTTGAGATCAGCCTGGCCAACATGATGAAACCCCATCTCTACTTAAAAAAGTACAGAAATTAGCTGGATGTTGTGGCAGGCACCTGTAATTTCAGCTGCTCAGGAGGCTAAGTCAGGAGAATCACTTGAACCTGGGAGGCGAAGGTTGTAGTTAGCCAATAGTATGCCACTGTATTCTAGCCTGGGTGACAGAGCGAGACTGTGTCTCAAAAAATAAATATGGCTGGGTGCAGTGGCTCACGCCTGTAATCCCAGCACTTTGAGAGACCAAGGCAGGCAGATCACTTGAGGCCAGGAGTTCAAGACCAGTATGGCCAACATGGTGGAACCCCATCTCTACTAAAAAATTAAAAAACTTAGTCAGGTGTGGTAGTGCATGCCTGTAATCCCATCTACTTGGGAGGCTGAGGCAGGAAAATTGCTTGAACCCAGGAGGCGGAGGTTACAGTGAGCCGAGATCATGCAACTATGCAACTGCACTTTAGCCTGGACAACAGAGTGAGACTCTGTCTCAAAAAAAAAAAAAACCAAAAAGCAACAACAAAAAAAGCAGAACAATCCTGGGGTTCACTATTTTGAGTGTTTATTGTCTTATACTATATTACTATGGTGTTTTGGGGTATTTGAAGTGTGTAAGACTATTCACCTTTATACTGAATGGCCTCAGATTGCTGTGCTTTAACAGCTTCAGACTCTTTTGTCTGAGATGATTTCCTTCAGATTTGAGTTTGATTAAACATTTTTCCCACACACATTGAGCAAGACATATTCATTGTAAAAATAAGAAAGGGTGGGGGGTGGGCGCAGTGGCTCACACTTGTAATCCCAGCACTTTGGGAGGCCGAGGCAGGTGGATTATCTGATGTCAGCAGTTTGAGACCAGCCTGGCCAACATGTTGAAACCCTGTTTCTAGTAAAAATACAAAAAAATTACCTGGGCGTGGTGGCATGCACCTGTTGCCCTAGCAACTTGGGAGGCTGAGACAGGAGAATTGCTTGAACCTGGGAGGTGGAGTTTGCAGTGAACTGTGATCACACCACCGCACTCCATCCTGGGCGACAGAGAGGGACTCTGTTAGAAAATAAAAAGGTAAAACATTAGAGAAAAGCAAAAACAAGAAAAATTAGCCATATGACACAGAGATAACCATTGTTAACATTTTGGTATATGATTTCTATGGTAGTTTTTCTGTGTCTGTGTCTGTCTCTCTCTCTCCCTCCCCTTTTCCCCCTCTCCCCACCAGGGGTCTTATACCTGTATGTAAGGACTTAATATAATTCTGTATATATTTTTCATTTTTTCCCAAAATGTATTCTTTTGTAATCTGTTCTTTACATTTCAATATATATTTCCTATATATCTATATCTATATCTATTTCTACATTTAAAAAATAAATGAGCTGTGCAAGTGGTTCACACCGTAATCCTAGCACTTTGGGAAGCTGAGGTGGGAGGAATGGTAGAGGCCATGAGCTCAAGACCAACCTGGGCAACATACGAGACCCCCATCTCTATAAAAAATGAAAAATACTTGCCAGATGTGGTGACATACACCTGTAGTTCCAGCTACTCGGAGGCAGGGGCAATTGCTTGAGCCCACTAGTTTGAATCTGTAGTGAGCTATGATTGTACCACTGCACTCCAGCCTGGGTGTCTGAATGAGACTCTCTCTCAAAAAACAAAAAATTGAAGTTACATCAAAGATTTTTTGAAACCTGAAAAGAAAATCCAAACAGCAGATTCATACACAGGCAGTCAGAAATGCTAAAATGAATTTGCCAATAGACACAAAACTGGTCTTTTTTTGGTGGGAGAGGGGAGGTGATATCAATTGCATTTCCTCTGGACAAAATTTATTTGCATTATTATCAGTTTTCTACAATTTACAGAGTTGTAAAATAGCTCAATCAGTGACAGTGCAATGCTCAGACTCTTGTCGAATCACATAGCCCTTGAAGGCGTGTGCCTGTATTATATTGAAAGGGTACTCAATAATCTTTTATTTAGTTAGTTAATTATTTAATTTTTTTTTCTTTCTTTTTTTTTTTTTTAGAGGTGAGGTTTCACCATGTTGGCCAGGATGGTCTCAGTCTCTTGACCTGGTGATCCACCTGCCTTGGCCTCCCAAAATGCTGGGATTACAGGTGTAAGCCACCATGCCTGGCCTATTTTTATTTTTTGAGGCAAGGTCTGGCTCTGCTGCTCAGGCTGGAGTTAACTGGTGGGATCACGGCTTGCCGCAGCCTTGACCTCCCAGGTTCAAGTGATCCTATCACCTCAGTTTTTGAGTAGCTGGGACTACAGGCACATAGCCACCACACTGGCTAACTTTTATTGTTTATGAGGTCTTGCCATGTTGCCCAGGCTGGTCTTAAACTCTTGGGCTCAAGCAGTTCTTCCACTGCAGGCATGAACCACTGTGCCTGACCTCTCACAGTTTTGCATTTGTTACTTGTCTGCTTCTTCCTAAGAGTAAGAGTTATAGACTAGGAGCTCAATGTGGCCAACAGTGGCATCTTCTTCTCTCCAGCATTGAAACACATGATACATGTTTTCATGGTTTTATACAGGTGTTTTATTTCATCCTCACTCTGAAAATAAAACTCTACCTTCTCTATTTTTGGCATTATAGTTTCAGTGCCAATCATATCTTCTTCATAGCTTGTCACTTCTTAGGGCATGGCTGTATCCCATTCATCTCTGTAACCCCCAGAGAACCTAGGGTAGTGCCTTGTGTGCAGCCATAAATGTTTACGTTGGGTTGATTCATTTGGCCCAGAGGGTCTCAATTACTCATTAGGCCTCTCTTGCCACTCAGCTGCTTCATCGGCTTTGTTTGCTTGCCTCTTGTCTAAGCTTTTTTTTTTTTTTTAATAAATCTTTTTTTTATTATGGTAAAAAATATGTAACTTAAGATTTACCCATCTTAACTTTTTTTTTTTTTTTTTTTTGAGACAGAGTCTTGTTGTGTTGCCCAGGCTGGAGTGCAGTGGTACGATCTCGGCTCACTGCAACCTCCACCTCCCGGGTTCAGGCGATTCTCGTGCCTCAGTCTCTGAGTAGCTGGGACTACAGGCATCTGCCACCACACCCAGCTAATTTTGGTGGTTTTTGTAGAGACTAGGTTTCACCATGTTGGCCAGGCTGGTCTGAAACTCCTGACCTCAAGTGATCTGCCACCTCTGCCTCCCAAAATGCTGGGATTACAGGCATGAGTCACCATGCCCTGCCCATCTTAACCATTTTCAAGTATATAGTGCAGTAGACTTGAGTATATTCGGTGAAACAGATCTTTAGAACTTTTTCATTGTACAAATCTAAAATGCTGTACAAAGTATTAACTCCCCTTCCTGCCTCGCTCAGCCACTGATGACTCTACTTTCTTTCTCTGAATTTGACTGCTGTATATAACTGCATATAAATGGAGTCATACTGTATTTTTTTTGTGTGACTGACCTTTCTCATTTATCATAATTCTTCGAGGTTCACCCATGTTGTAGCATGTGACAGGATTTCCTTCCTTTTTTTAAAAAAAGTGGCCAGGTGTGGTGGCTCATGCCTGTAATCTCACACTTTGGGAGGCTGAGACAGGTGGATCACCTGAGGTCAGGAGTTCGAGACCAACCTGTCCAACATGGCAAAACCCCGTCTCTACTAAAAATACAAAAATTAGCCAGGCATGGTGGCACATGCCTTTAATCCCAGCTACTAGGTGTGCTGAGGCAGAAGGATCACTTGAACCTGGGAGGCAGAGGTTGCCCCCGTTTTTTGAGACAGTGTCTCACTTTGTTGCCCATGCTGACATGCAGTGGCATGATCTTGGTGCACTGCAACCTGTGCCATCTGTAGATGAATGGACAAACTCATGATATTTGAGTTGCTTCAGCCTCTTGGTGATTGGAAATAGTACTGCTGTAAACATGGGTGTGTAGATATTTCCTCAAGACCCTTTTAGTTATTTTGGATGTATACCCAGAAGTGGCATGGTTGGATGATATGGTACCTCTATTTTTTATTTTTTGAGGAAGTTCCCTACTGTTTTTTATAGTGGCTGCACCATTGTATAATCCCACCAACATGCACAAGGCTCTCCACATTCTCACCGACACCTGCTGTTTTTTTTTTTAAATAGATATCCTAATGGTGTGAGGCGATGTCTCATTGTGGTTTTGATTTGCATTTTTCCAATGATAAATGATGTTGAGCATCTTTTCATATGCTCATTGGCCATCTTAGGAGAAAGGTCTGTTCAGATCTATTGCCGGTTTTTTAATTGGGTTATTTGTTTTTTTGTTGTTGTTGAGTTATAGGAGTTCTTTTTATATTCTAGATATTAACCCTTTATCAGATACATTATTTGCAAATATTTTCCCTCATTCTCTAAGTTAACTTTTCTCTGTTGATTGTGTCTTTGGGTGCACAAACGTTCTTAAGTTTGTTGTAGTCGCATTTGTCTTAATTTGTTTTTGTTTTCTTTCCTTTTGGTGTCATATCCTAGAAATACTTGCAAAATCCAGTATTATTAAGCTTTTCTCCCATGTTTTCTTCTGGAAGTTTAGAATTAATGTTCTTATGTTTAGGTCTTTAATCTATTTTGAGTTAGTTTTTTTCTTTCCTCTGGGGTCTCGCTCTGTCGCCCAGGCTGGAGTGCAGTGGTGAAGTCTCAGCTCAAGGCTCACTGCAGCCTCTGACTCCCAGGTTCAAGCGATTCTCCTGCCCTTCCTCCCAAGTAGCTGGGACTACCCGTGCGCACCACTACACCTGGATAATTTTTGTATTTTTAGTAGAGACAGAGTTTTGCCATGTTAGCCAGGCTGGTCTTGAACTCCTGACCTCAGGTGATCCGCCCACCTTGGCCTCCCACAATGTTGGGATTGCAGGCGTGAGCTTGTATGCTTGGGCTGTTTTCCTTAAATTTTTACTGAAAATTTATTTAATAGAACTTTATTAAAGTTTTATACACATATACTTGAGTCAAGTAATTTTATAAGCCGTCACCAGAGAGAGCAGTCCTCTGCTTACCTCTTCTACCCAATTTCCTCTTTCCCTCTTTCACTTCCTTAACTGATTTTTTTTGGGTTTTCCTTTATACCTTTAAGCAACATTCATACATTTCTTCTGGATTTTCAGTACTTTTGCATCATATACTGGCTTCCTACCTTAGTTACCCACCCATACTTCCATACCACTTTCCACTCCATATAGTTATAGCATAATTTTGATTAAGTATTAGATTGATATTTGATATTTATGTTATGACTATGTAAATGCTGTTGATAGGTAAATTATATGGGCATACTTTTTTTTTCTTTCCTGCTTAAATTTTTTCTCTAGAATTAAAAGACTTTTTATTTGCTTATTTTCTATGTATTTGTCATTGATGTATCTCCATACTCTTAGTTGCATGAATCTCCCTCTATATGACTGCTCACATGAGGAGTTAGTTTCACCTTGAATAGGTCCTTCCTGGAATCTTCTGAAGTGCCTTGGTTTAGATGGATTGGTCACTGGGTGAGTGGCATGTTGGTAGAATGGACTAGCTCTCTCTAGCTTCTTAGAGATTTCCTTTGCTTTGTGTATTGCATCCTATATATTCTGGGTCTCATGTCTTCACCTTTTTGAGCTTACTTCCTCACTTTGGTTGAGTGTATCTCTGAAAGACATCCGCCCGCCCCGCCCTCCGCTCTTTTTTTTCAATTTGGAGACGGAGCCTTGCTGTGTTCCCTGGCTGGAGTGCAGTGGTGTGATCTTGGCTCACTGCAACCTCTGCCTTCCGAGTTCAAGTGATTCTTCTGCCTCAGCTTCCTGAGTACCTGGGAGTACAGGTATGTGCCACCCTGCCTGGCTAATTTTTTTGTATTTTAGTAGAGATGAGGTTTTACCATGTTGGCCAGGGTGGTCTCAATCTCCCAACCTCATGATCCGTGTGCCTCTGCCTCCCAAAATGCTGGGATTACAGGCGTGAGCCACTGTGCCTGGCTGACATCTCCCATTTTTTTTATCTTATTTTTTGAATATAGTATTCTTGTCCTCAACTCTGCCTCGTGTCTCCCATTCTAGAGATCCTCTGTTTTGCCCTTCTAGAAAATAACTCTGCAGTCTTTGTATGCTGAGGAAAAGACATTTTCTTGGCTACCTGGAAGAGGAGAGAGGATCTAGGAGTCTAACTTTTCAGTTAATCTTCCTGTTTATAATGTTTTGCCCCCATTTCCAGAGAGAATTGGTTTTCCCTTCCTAGGTATTTTCATAGCGTGTCTCCTCCCCACCTTCCTACCCCACTGTGTGTTTGGCACTTAGGATTCAGCTTTCTTGGCTCTGCTGAGACATTTATTGCTTATCTACCTGCTTTCCAAATTTCAAAATTTTGTTGCTGCTCTCTCTTTGGTTCTTTTTTGTCCTTATGGTTAATTCTTAAAAAAAAAAAAAGATGGGGTTTCACCATGTTGATCAGGCTGGTCTCAAACTCCTGACCTCAGGTGATCCGCCCGCCTCGGCCTCCAAAGTGCTTGGATTACAGGTGTGAGCCACCATACCCGGCCCTTATAGTTAATTCTTATGTTTTCCTCCCTACTCATTCAGTGAGATGTGAGATGGAACAGAGGCTGTGCACTCATTCTGCTATCTCTGACTGGAAGTTGCCCGAGCTGCCCTTTATCTCCTCTCTTCTCCCATCCTGTCTTCTAGTCACTTTTTATCTGCTTTTTATCTATTTGTCGCCTCTGACTTCTGACTTTTACCCTCATCTTGTTCGAAGCCCAGTCATCTTTAAGACTTAACTTTTTCCATCTTATTGGGCCTCTCACCTCGTTTCCTTTTACCCCACACTCATTTTTCATCTCATGTCCTCCTCTTTCTTCTAGGGGTCTCCCTGAGCAGAGCAGCCCTTCTTTCCCTGTGCTTCTTGTCAGTTTCCCTTCTTTCCTCTGCTTCTCTGCTTAGTGGATATATGAAACGCACATGTCAAAGGATAGCCTGGCCATAGCCGCTCAAGAAACTATTCTGAACAGCAGCAAAAATCACATACCACTTCAGAAATTAAATCTTCATTGATTTAGCAGGTCTTGACTTTGCTTCTCTTCTTCTTGCTACTCCATTATCCTGTGTCACATCTCTGACTCCTCATCTTATTTTGGAGTCTTGCTCTGTTGCCTAGGCTGGAGTGCAGTGGTGTGAGCTCTGCTCACTGGAACCTCCGCCTTCTGGGTTCAGGTGATTCTTGTTCCTCAGCCTCCTGAGTAGCTGGGATTATGGGCATGTGCAACCATGCTTGGCTAATTTTTGTGTTTTTAGTAGAGATGGGGTTTCACTATGTTGGGATTACAAAGTGCTGGGATTACAGGGGTGAGCCACCATGCTCTACCTGTTTTACCATTTAAATGGGGAAATTAATTGGCTCTAACATAATACTTTTCAATCTCTTTTGTAAATATTGGTTTGCTTCTCTTTGAAGGGTTCTTACTTTTTTTTTTTTTTATTGAGATGGAGTCTCACTCTGTCACCCAGGCTGGAGTGCAGCGGTGTAATCATGGGTCTCTGCAACCTCCGCCTCTCGGGTTCAAGCGATTCTTCTGCTTCAGCCTCATGAGTAGCTGGGACTACAGGTGCACACCACCACTCCTGGCTAATCTTTGTATTTTTAGTAGAGACGGGGTTTCACCATGTTGGCCAGGCTGGTCTAGAACTCCTGACCTCATGATGCGCCCATCTTGGCCTCTTAAAGTGCTGGGATTACAGGCGTGAGCCACTGTGCCCGGCCTGAAGGGTTCTTATTGTAGTAGTAGGAGATCATGTTTTTTATCTCCGTATTGCCAGGCTTGTAAGTGCCTGTTGATTGAATTTAAAGAGAATAAATAAGGTACCGTAATTCAGATAGTTGAAATCAGTTTCTACAGTGGCATGTATGTTGTTTTAGTTATCTCCCTGACCTTGACTGCCAGGAGCAGGCTTTAGAATACAAAGAGGTGGGGGAGAGGGGCAGTAGAGAAAGGGTCACAAGCTGTTGTTCCAGATTTCCTAAAGAGTCTTAGATGATGGTATTACCTGATTCTAGAATATAGAAGGTTATATAGCATAGTAAGGGAATATGGTAATAAGAATAAGAAGGAAGGTAAGTTATTTAGTTCTCTTCTGTATATAGAGTTGAAACAAATGCTTAAAAGCATAGAACAGGTCTTTCCTCTTATTTCACGAATGCCATTTATGTATTTGAAAGTTACAGAGTTAATTTTCTTTAAAAAAATATTCTGGCCGGGCCTAGTGGCTCATGCCTGCAATCCTAGCACTTTGAGGTGGGGCCAGTGGATTGCTTAAGCCCAGGAGTTTGAGACCAGCCTGGGCAACATTCAAAACCTCTCTCTACAGAAAATACAAAAATTAGCCAGGCATGGTGGTGTGGTCCTATGGTCTCAGCTACTTGAGAGGCTGAGATGGGAGGATCATCTGAGCTTGGGGAGGTTGTTGAGGCTGCAGTAAGCCAAGATCGTGCCACTGCACTCCAGACTGGACAACAGAGTGAGACGCTGACTCAGAAAAAAACAAAACAAAACCCCAATTCTAAGGCTTTTTTTATGGTCAGACTAAATTGTCATCCAAATATAGTATATTACGACTTTGTGGCTCTGGGGTGTGTGTGTGTGTGTCTGTTTGTGTGTGTGTGTCTGATTGTAATATATACTATAATGTAAGCCAAGTAATTTAACTGTGTCAATGCCAAAGGAATAATTTTAACTCTTACAGATTACTAAATATATTTTAGCTACCTTGTAAAACCAGTGTCTCAGTTGGCTTAGCTGCTACAAAAAACCTATAATACTCTAATAAAATTAGCTGTAGAAGGATTGCTAAAAGTTTCAAGATTATTAACCACAGCTTGACTTACTCTTGAAACCAACAGAAAACCTGTTCGTCAACTTTCATTTATTTGAGTCATTTGAGAGCTGCTGCTTATCTATTCCCAATGGATACTTAAGTTTTATTGAGATGTATTTTCTTCCACTTTGTTTATTTTCTTTCTTTTCTTCTTCTGAGACAGGATCTCTCTCTGTTGCCCAGGCTGGAGTGCAGTGAGATGATCTTGGCTTACTGCAACCTGCCCCTCCTGGGCTCAAGTGATTCTTCTACCTCAGCCTCCTGAGTGGCTGGATCTATACGGGCATGCCACCACTCCTTGCTAATTTTTGTACTTTTGTAGAGGCAGGATTTTGCCATGTTTCCCAGCTGGTCTTGAACTCATGGACTGAAGCAGTCCACCCGCCTTGGCCTCCCAAAGTGCTGGGATTACAGGTGTGAGCTACCGTGCCTGGCCTTTTTTTTTTTTTTAAGGTAGTGTCTTGCCCTGTTGCCCAGGCTGAGTGAAGCAGTGTGATTATAGCTCGCTCCAGCCTCCAGCTCCTGGGCTCAAGTGATCCTCTCCTTATGCCTCAGCCTCCCAAGTAGCTGGGACTACAGGTGTGAGCCACCATACCTGGTTAATTTTTCAACTTTTTGTGGTGATGGAGGTCTCACTATGCTGTCCAGGCTGGTCTCAAACTCCCAGGCTCAAGCAGTCCTCCCACCTTGCCCTCCCAAAGTGTTGGATTTACAGGCATGAGCCACCTTGCCCAGCCAAATTTTTTTTAAAAAGCTAATTCTGTGCACCTTTGATCAAAGAATTCTATGCATTCTTTGATCTTTCCTTCTTGAAATTTTAATAAGATATGTGCTAAATTTATTTTTTAGTCCTCAGGTGGTGAGGATTGAGTGAATGACATTGCATTTCACAGCATAGCATCAGCATTGGTCTGTGTAAGTCCTCTGTCTTAGCTCTTAAGGTTAATTAATTTCTTTTTTACCTCCACTTTCCAATTCTGTTCCCATTCCCCCATAGTTAAACTGTTCTAATGTATTTGATAAGTATCCTTATATTTGTATGTAGTTTTGTAAATATGTAGTACTGTGTATGTGTGTGTGTGTGTGTGTGTGTGTGTGTGTGTGTTGTTGTTGTTGTTGTTGTTGTTGTTAAACTTACCTAAATGGTACTGAACCCTCTTGGTACTATTTAAGGACTGTGTTGCTGTGTTTACCTAGTTCTTTGTTTCTGACCACCATCTGCCTTTCCTTAAATGATTTGCTCTCTCGGTGATGGACACCAGATTATTTTCAATGTCCCACTGCTACAGACAACGGGATGAACATCCTTGTGCTTGTTCTCTTACGGTGGGAGAATTTCTTTTGATGTATGCATAAGAGTAGATTGATGTACTTAATTTGATTAAGTACTGACAAATTTGGGCTCCTTTTCAGATTGTGCAACGTTTCCTATTTCTTCAGAAATAGGAAACAGAAAGCTGTTTATCCAGCTTTTTAATTGTTGTCTATCTGATAGGGTAAAGTGATATCTTAATGTTGTTTTAACTTGAGTAATCCAATTACTGAGTGTCAGTATCTCCTTATATACCCTTAAGACCATATAAAATACCCCTGCTGTGAATTACCTGTGTTCATATCGCTGGCCCATTTCTTTAATTAGAGTTTCTGTCTTTTCCTGTTTGATTTACAGAAGTGTTTTAAAGAGTTGAGAATATTAGTCTGGTATTTGCCTTTTCTTCATCTGTCATAGTATATTAATTTTGTCATTGGTACCTTTTGCTGATTAGGACCTAACTTTGATATAGTAAGTCCATAATCTTTTACTTTATGGTCTTCTAGAAATATAATGAAGATATTTTAGAGACAGTCTTTTACTCTATTTCCCAGGGTGGAGTGCAATGGCGAGGTCTCGGCTCACTGCAACCTCCACCTCCCAAGTTCAAGTGATTCTCCTGCCTTGGCTGCCCGAGTAGCTGGGATTACAGGCATGCACCACCATGTCCGGCTAATTTTGTATTTTTTTTTTTTAGTAGAGATGGGGTTTGTCCATGTTTGTCAGGCTGACCTCGAACTTCTGACCTCAGGCGATCCGCCCACCTTGGCCTCCCAAAGGGCTGGGATTACAGGCGTAAGCCACTATGCCTGGCCTCCCTCTGTCTTTAATCCACCTGAGTCCATCATTATATATGACATAGAATAGTAATCCAGTTTTATTTTTCTCCATGTATTAAGGCTATTTTCCTAACCACATGAACGAGTTTGTGGTGCCACAATTTTTTTTGGAGACAGAGCTTATTCTTTTGCCCAGGCTGAAGTGCAGTGGCACAGTCACGGTCACAGCTCACTATACCCTAGACCTCCTGGCTCAAGTGATCCTCCCACCTCAGCCTTCTGAGTAGCTGGGACTAAAGGCATGTACTACCACATCTGGCTAACTTTTTTATTTTTATTTTTTGTGGAGATGAGATCTCGTCATGTTGATCAGGCTTGTCTTGAACTCCTGGGCTCAAGCGATCTGCCTGCCTCAGCCTCCGAAAGTGCTGCGATTACAGGCATGTGCCACCGTGCCCAGCTGGTGCCACTACTCTTATATATCATGATCCCATATTTCCATGCCAGTCTGTCTAAGAGCTCTGGTCAAATAACTGTAGTTATTGTTTCTTACATCAGTGCCAACTGTTCTTATTACTCTGCCTTGTGCTGTGTCTTCATCTAGTAGGGTACATCGATTAAAAAGGTGTCATTTCACCCTCAAATTAGTCTAAAAAGTCAATGTAGTCTCAGTTAAATTTCATGTTTTTTTCTCAAGGAATGTGGCAAACATTCTAAAACTTGAATGGAAAAATCAAAGTCATTTTCAAAATTGATTTACTCCTTTGTGGTCCTATTACTGCCTAATCTAAGTTCACAGTTTTTGTGTATGTACCTATTTGGGCACTTTATATGTTTCAAGAAATTTATCCTTTTCATCTCTTTTTTTAAAACAATGAAATTTTTATTTTAGAAAAATATTAGGTTTACAGAAAAATCTTCACTCAATTTAGAATTCTGAATTGACAGTACTTTCTCTTTTCTTTTTTCTGAGACAGGGTCTCACTCTGTCACCCAGGCTGGAGTGCAGTGGGATGATTATGGCTCATTGCAGCTTCAGCCTCCTGGACTCAAGTGATCCTCCCACCTCAGCTTCCTAAGTAGCTGAGACTACAGGTGCATGCCACCATGCCCAGCTAATTTTTTATTTTTATTTTTATTTTTTGGTAGAGTTGGGATTTTGCCATGTTGCTCAGGCTGGTCTCAAACTCCTGAGCTCAAGCAATCCACCTGCCTTGGCCTCCCAAACTGCTGAGATTACAGGCTTGAGCCACCATGCCCAGTCAACAGGAGGTTTCTCTTGGCCGGAGATATATATATGTTAGAGATATATATTTTATATCTCGCGATCTAGCGAGCGATATCTAGGGGGGTGTTGCGCTGCGGGGTGGCTTCCATGATTTCTCAGAAGAAAATCCATTTATTTTAGTTGTTTCATTACATATAATGTATCTTTTTTTTTTTTTTGAAAGATGGGGTTTCACCATGATGGCCAGGCTGGTTTTGAACTCCTGACCTCAGGTGATCCACCCACCTTGGCCTCCCAAAGTGCTAGGATTACAGGCGTGAGCCACCATGTCCAGCATAATGTATCTTTTTTTGTGGCTGCTTTTAAGATTTTTTTCACATAATTTTTAGTTTTCAGTAGATTGATTATGATGTGTCAGGGTGGTAGTTTTCTTTATGTTTATCTTATTTGAGATTCTTCTTCAATCTGTGAATTTATGTTTTCCAATACGTTTGGGAAGTTTGCAGCCATTATGTTTTCAATTACTCTTTCTACACCAGTAATTTCCTTTCTTTCCTTCTGTGGTTCCAGTGACATGAATGTTAGGCCTTTTGATAGTGTTTCACAGGTCTGTTAAGATTTTTTAATTTCTTTTTCTGTTCTGAAATTGAATCATATTGATCTGTATGTTCACTGATCTTTTTTCTTTTTTGCCATTATCACAGTTATTCTATTTAGCTTGTATTGTGATCTTTTTGACATATTTTTCTGTTGTAGAATTTCCATTTGGTTCTTTTAAAAACATTTTTTATTTCGAAATAATTATAAATTTATAGGAAGTTGCAAAGACATGTACAGAAAGATCCCATGAGCCCTTTTCCCTGCCTCTCCCAATGTTAACATCTTGCATAACTATAATACATTATTAATACAAAGAAATTGACATTGGTGCATTCCACAGATTTTATTGAGGTTTTTCCATTTATACCTGCACATGTGTGTTTGTAGTTTTCTATTTTAGCACATGTGTAGCTTCATGTAACTACTACCACAAACTACAAAACTGTGCCATCATTCATTTATGCCTTTTTCATAGTTTCTGTTTCTCTGCTGAAAACATCTATCTTTCAGAGCATTTATATTTACTTCATGGAGCATGGCTGTAATAACCACTTTTTTTTTTTTTTGAGACAGAGTCTTGCTCTGTCGCCCAGGCTGGAGTACGGTGACGCCATCTCAGCTCACTGCAACCTTCACCTCCTGGGTTCAAGCAATTCTCCTGCCTCAGCTTCCTGAGTGGCTGGGATTACAGGCGTCTGCCACCATGCTTGGCTAATTTTTGTAGTTTTAGCAGAGACGGGGTTTCTCCATGTTGGTCAGGCATCTCGAACTCCTGACCTCAGGTAATCTGCTGCCTCGCCTCCCAAAGTTCTGGGACTACCGGTGTGAGCTACCGTGCCAAATTCTTTGATAATTCTGTTATCTGTTTAATTTCAGTTTTGGTATCTGTTGATCTTTTGTCTGTCTTTCTCCCAAGAATTGGTAATATTTTCTTGGTTCTTTGTATGTTGAGTAATTTTGGATTATGTCTGGTTCATATTGAATATTATGTTATGGGACTTTGGGTCCTGTTAGAATCCTCTGGAGAATGTTTAGTTTTTTTTTTTTTTTTTCTGAAACATGCTATGTTGTCCAGGCTGGAGTGCAGTGGTGCATTCTCACCTGACTGCAACCTCTGCCTCCTGGGTTCAAGTGATTCTCCTCCCTCAGCCTCCCGAGTAGCTGGGACTACAGGCGCGTGCCACCATGCCCGGCTAATTTTTGTATTCTTAGTAGAGACAAGGTTTCACCATGTTAGCCAGGATGGTCTTAGTCTCTTGACTTTGTTGTCTGTTCACCTCAGCCTCCAAAAGTGCTGGGATTACACCTGGCCTGAGTTGTTTGTTTTTTTAAGCAGGGAATCAACTTGGTTAAGTTCGGATCTCAAGTTTGTTCTCACCTTCTGTAGATTTCAGTGTCAGTTCAGTTCTGTGTTTGCCGTGCTGTTTGACTTACTCTGCCCAAGCACTAATCAGGTCTGGGACTTGGGAAGTGTCTTATAGCTCAGGTCTCAAAGCTTTTGCTGTCCTTCTTTGGAACGGTTGTATGTATGCGAGCTTGGAGGTCAGCCTGAGATGCGTGTTTGTTCATTATGTAGAATTGGGGATCCCCTTCTCTAGCTTTCTCGTGTTTGGTGTATTTCCTCATTCTTGGACTTCTAGGGGCTCCTTTTCCCAGCATAGTCCTATGACTGGTCGAGACCTCAAGATGGGGCCAGCAGAGGAAGACAAAGGTAAAAAAAGAAGGAAAAAAGAGTATTTAACCTGTACCTTTTGGCTTGCCTAGCTCTTTCAGTCCTCTGAGCAGGATATGGGAGGAGTTTCTCTCAGCATTTTTAGTGTGTGTGTGTTCCCTGTGCTGTTTTGTAAATAGGGCCACCAGGACCAGGCCATCGTTGGGTCAAAGCCAAGAGGTGAAGGAGTAAAAAAAAGAAAAACTCACCGGAATTGTAAGCTTTCAGTTTTGACTTCCCTCTTCTATTTGCCTGTTATTTATTTACTCTTCTTAATCTTCAGCAAGTGACTTACTTAGTTGAAAGTGTTTAGTTGTAATCTGGGAAGGAGAGAGGCTTA
Source organism: Cheracebus regulus (assembly GCA_963574635.1). NCBI lineage: Eukaryota > Metazoa > Chordata > Mammalia > Primates > Pitheciidae > Cheracebus > Cheracebus regulus. Next base: position 43,045 of record CAUYQU010062476.1, on the reverse strand, counting down.
CTCCTTGGCTCACACTAGAAGTCTTTCTGTCGTTTTTTAAAACCATAAAATTTTGATAAATTATTCCACAAAGTCTCCCACTATTACTGTGTGGGAGTCTAAGTTTCTTTGTAAGTCATTAAGAACTTGCCCTATGTATCTGGGTGTTCCTGTAATGGGTGCATATATATTAAGGATCGTTAGCTCTTAATGTTATAAAGGAATTATAAAGGTCTGATGATAAGCTAATTACCCTCCTTTGATCTTTACACATTGCATGCACATATCCCAATATCACTCTGTATCCCATAACTTTGTAAAATTATAGCAATTTAACCAAAAAATAAATAAAAAATCCTTCATTAGAGGGTTAAGGAAGAGCTCAGAGCCAAAATGATGTCTAAAATGAGATGACAGACTGAGATCCCAAAGGTATGGGAGTCAGATTTGCCAGAAGGTGACGGTTCATTGAAAGTGTATTCAAAGTAGAGGGAAAAACAATTATGAAGATCAAAAAATAAAATTTTCTGGAAGAGTGTACTCAAGTAATACAAAATTTTACCTTAAAAATCTGCATCATAGATTGGAAAAGGTTAAATAATGAGTCAGGTAATCAGAGCACAAAATGCATACTATCACATTTGGAGTTTGTAGCAAGTACAATGGGAAGTGACTTCGGATACTTTTTTCCCCCATTACCTCATGTGAAAGATTATAGTGGGATTAATTACAGTAATAACATTGAAAGCGAAGAACAATAAAAGGATTAATGGGTTATTGAGGAGCTTTATTAGATAGATTTTGATTCTTTATCAACTACAGGAATTCAGAGAGATTGTAAAGGAATGAGAATAACCATTGGGTTTATAGGCCCAAGCAAGTTGGTGAGCCTGATTCTGATACCATTCACTTTAAGCTGTGTCATGTGTCATATTTTTTGTGTGTAAATGTTATCATAATTTATTCATTCCAGTAATATTAACTACATTGATGGACAATCGGATTATTTCCCTGTTTTGCCAAGAACATTCTTGCTCATGTCTGTTTTATGTATATAAATTAACACATAATTAAAATAGAATTATTGCATCGATTTTATTTGAGGTTTAACTATGAGGGATAATGTTAATCCGTTTTTTAAAATATTTGTGCAAACTTTTCTACTACAATCATTAATATGTAAGAGATTCTGATTCCTAAAACTTCTCTAATACTTGGTAATATCATAATTTTTTATTTTTCCCAGGTGATTGAGTATAACAAGGTATTGTGTTATGATCTTGATTTTAATTTCCTAGATCATTAATAGCTAAATATTTATTTATTTATTTATTTGTTGTCCATTAATGTTAATTAGCAAATATAACTGGAATTGTAGGATAAGATAGATCAGGTCTTTGAGCTTATGAAATTTCTCTTCTCTTATGGTGTGAATGTTTGGCCCTCTTCCCTCCAATTCAAATGTTGAAACTTTATCACCAAAGTGATAGTTTTAGATGAGAGGCTGTTGGGAAGTGACTAGCTCATGAGAGTACAGCCCTCATAAATTGGATTTGTGCCCTTGTAACATAGGCCTAAGGGAGCTAGTTTACTCATTCTACCATATGAAGACCGAGCTAGAAGGCAACATCTATGAACTAGAATGTGATCTCTCACCAGACACAGAATCTGTTGGTGCCTTGATCTTTGGTTTCCCAGTCACTAGAATGGTGAGAAATTAATTTCTATTGTTTATAGTTACCTATTCTTTCTTATTTTGTTGTATCAGCCTAAACACAATAAGAGAATTTCTGTGAGATATAGTAAGAGGCAAAGGACTAAAACACCAGTTGGATGTAAACACTTGCAGAGATAAAGAATGTTGGAGCAGTACATTGTTTTAAATATTAGGGCTTGGGCTTGGACCTCTTGAGAACTCGATATTTGAATAGGGAATTGAATTATGTGAGCAGTCCATTTGGATATATAGAAGAAAAATGATTCAGATCTAGAGGAGAAAAAACATGAAGACTCTGAGATGGAGATGCGATTGGTGTGCTTTAGGAACATCAGAAAAAACTAACATAGCTTGACTACTATGAGAAAGAAAGAAATTATGATGACAGATGAGTTCAAAGAGAAGGATAGTAGCATCCATACAACAAACATTTGTTCATTGCCTTTCATCTATCAGGGACTGTCTGCATATGGGAAAAACAGGCCTCATCTCTTTTCTCAAAGAGTTTGTTATAGAATAGGTAAATGAGTAAAAAAAAAAAAAAAAAAAAAGTCTTCATTTTCTTAATAGGCTTTGTCAGTATTTTCTCTGCACCTTACTTTGTAACATCTTTTACGCTATTTTTCTAAATTACTATCTTTCTGGGTAGTATTTTATCTCCATAATGATACTGTTGATGGAGAAAAGTATATATTATTATTCTCACAGACGGATGAACAGAAATAGATTGATTACTAAATCTGATTAGGCCATATAATTAGTAGTGTGATGGAAATAGAAATTAAATCCAAGCCTCTGAGTTTATGGACAAGTTGAGAGATTTTCTTTGCTGAAATATCATTGCCAAGCACAAACTTACTGGGGTGATCACATTGTAGACTATGAATTTTTCTGGAATGAATGTGGTCTCACTGAACATCTCAGTGTGCAGGCAGAAAAGGAAACTAGGTTGGTCTACAAGTCTTTTTATTTTTCCTGTGGCCACTATACTCATACCCCCCTTATTCTAGATGAGACTTCATTATAAATTTAGAATTATAAACTGTTAAGTCCAATATTTGCAGAAAAAGTATCACATAGATTTTAACACAACTTAGGGGTTTTCACTTGATTGATTTGTGTTTTGTGGGGGTTTGATTTGGGTTTTTAGATTTGTTTTTTTAAGGAGATGGAAGGCATTAAACAGAGAAGGTATATATAAAAGCTAAATTGCATAGTTCGATAAATTATTGAAGTCACTGGGTAGATTTACTCTACATGTGTTTGTTTAAACATAGGCACACACATTTAAATACACGAATTTAAAAAATGCAGATGTTTTGATACTCTAGTAATAACCTAATATAATTATTTAATAATCTAAAATGTGTATACTAATATATTTATCATTTGTAAATCGGCTACATATGTGGGTATACATAAGGCTGACTGCTTGGAACACTGAGCTTTTCTTAGTAGTGTTTAGAGTCACAGTATGTGTTCTCTGGGCAGATGGGAAACAACAGTTTATAGGCTAGGGAAGTCTGCTTATAAACTACAAAATGAAAAGGAACGAATGATGTAGTACAGAAGATGTTTCACTAAATCAGCTAAATTTTCAGTTCAGATAACTCATCTATCCTTCAAAATAGTCTTTGAAAATTGATAAGGCTAGGAAAGATGACTGACTTTTTTTGTTACAGACTATGAGTAACTTAAGTCAAGAGGTGTCATTAAGAGTTGTCTAACACTAAATCATTCCAGATTTATGAAATTCTTGTTTACTTTCAGAGACGGGTAGAGAAAATTTGCTCTAAATCTTTCAATAGACACATCTTAAAGAACTCTTAAGATTCTACAGTAATGGATGGCTGTGTATTCACACACAGAGGTGGAGACAAGCTGGATCCTTGGAAAGAGGGCTGGTTTGGGCAAAAATGATGCACTTTGGGGATTTTTAGTTTTCACTTTTGTCTTTGTTTTATGTGTATTTCTCATGAGATTGGTAGGTACTTGTCTAATACTAAATGAAACATAGTGAAACTATGCCTTAAGGAAAAGTCCTTTTTAGAAAATTATGTGCACAGTATTACTTGAATGACGAAATAGAGCTTATATTGAGTAATGAAGTAAATTAATAATAAAATTTCTGTTCCTAACCAAATACTAATTTTACTGAAACATGAAACCTCTAGAATTTCATTCAAATATATATGTGTGTGTGTGTGTGTGTATATATATATATAAAATTAAACCTATAGGAGATAATTCAAACTAACACAAAGCCATATCTTGACATATTACAAAGTTATTAAAAAAGAATAAACCTGAAGCCAGGATTTCCAACACCTAAAATTACCCTCCTCGTGTTTTTTAATAGTTTCTTATAAGTAACATAATAGTGACACGTCTTTGACCTAAGTCCAGAAGAAGAGTTGGAATGTTATGGGATAATTTCACTTTCTTAGAAGAATGTAGTAAAAAAGTTGTAGCTGGGAGTTCTTTGTACTCCCCTAGTTCTATAAAGTGTTGCTAAAATGAATAATAACTATTATTACAGTCCAAATAACTCAATATATTAATTGGAATTTTTTTAAAGGGTTGAAAAAAAGTCAAGAATATCCAATTTTTAAAAATTTATTTTGGTCTGGCTAAAACAGGAATTTATCTATTCACTTCCCTGGGGGTCAGTCCGGTAGAAATTTTCTGTGGCCTTCTGTATATTTCAGGGCATACAAGGTGACAGATCTTGTCTCTGCTGTAGAATAAGCTATTCAGCTGCAAATTTGGGTGGCCTGAAGAATACATTGTGCCTCATTAAATATGTCTGGATCAGCTTGTTCCACTGGAGTAGAACAGAAAAAAAAAAGAGCTGTGCCATGGCTGGGGGGCAGGGCAGGGTGAAGAAAATGGAGATGGATTAACAACTCAAAGCAGATTTTTCTTTTTTTTGCTTTTTCTGAACGATTTATTCTAATTTCACCAAATAAGATTTCTTTCTTCTTCTTCCTTTTTTTGAAAGTAGATGGACAAGGATGTAATGACGAAGGATAATAACTTGCTCAAAAAGGCACTGAAATGTTTTGAGGCTAATGATGCCTCTGCTTCCATTTGAAACAATGGAAATTCTATGTGGCTTCTATTATCTGGAATGATCAAGCCACAGGGCAAGCAGAGTGCTAGTACTTCGCATAGTCAGGAAAGAAGTGGAAAAACAACATTTATTTTGTACCAAATCTTGTAGCTGAAAATAAAGTACAATTCTAGATTTCTGCCTAAGGAAGATTCTAATTAGAACGACTAAGTATTTATCTTAGTAATTCAGCATAGCAGGAATACTTCCTAATGATCATTTTGAACATTGGTTATTACATAGAACAGCACAGGATTGGAAATAATATGAAGTTGGAGTGTTTGCATTTTGAATGAAAGATGTAACTTACATATTTGAATTTTTTTTTCAGTAATTGAAATGTGCTTGGTCCCATACATTTTTCTTCTATAGTCAAGCAAATGGCTGTAAAACTATTGTGATTACTTAAATCAGGAGGAGTCCTCTAGTGTTGAACTGTTACCTATGATGACCCATAAGTTTAATTCCATACTTCTAATATATCTAAAAAACAGCCAAACTTACCAAGAAGAAGTGCTTTATCTTCACCTATTCTTTTAATTTATTAACACTAGCTATTGTTGGTCTACTGTACTAACAGAACACGGATAGGCTTACTGAAGACTATGCTCAAGCTTATTATCTATTATATGTCAGTCATAATATATTATTTCATTTGATGTGCACAGCATTGCAATGTTAACATTATTTGTAATATTTATTTGGTAGCAAAACAATTATAGAAAACCAGACATATCTGATCCCTAAGTTGCTTTTTACCATATTATCTTCATACATAATAAATGTAATACATTATACATAAAATATATATCATGAAAGAAGAGGGAAAATGAGAAAAGGAAGAAAAAAGAAAAGGAGAAAGAGCTGAGAAGAAAAAAGAGAAAGCAAATAATATTATAAAAGTACTAGGAATCTAACATGTGGTAGCCATTGTTTTCATGCAAATTTACCTTGCCATGGTGTCCTTTCCTTTAGGAAATCAGTAATGACCACATGACATGCTTTGGCCAATTAAATGTGAGCCAAAGGGTCATGTGCCATTTCTAGATAACAGTATTAAGAAACAATGCCACCATAGTAACTAACACTGAGCCAGATAGATGTTTCATGAGCCTGAGTCTCAGCGTGAAGACAGCAATGAACCAGGGCAGTGAATGGCTTGATTGAATGTATTTTGCAATGGGAAAAATAACACTTGGCTTGTGATTATAGGCACTGAAAATAGAGTTTTTTTAAAATTTAATTTTATTTTTCCATAAATTATTGGGGTACAGGTGGTATGTGGCTATAATATTAAGTTCTTTAGTGGTGATTTGTGACATCCTGGTGCACCCATCACCCAAATAGTATAGACTGCACCAAATATGTTATCCTTTATTCTTTGCCCCCCCTCACTGTTCCCCCATTACACCTAAACTCCATTGTATCATTCTTACGCCTTTGTGTCCTCATAGCTGAGCTCCCACATATCAGTGAGAACATACAATATTTGTTTTTTTATTCCTGAGTTACTTCACTGTGGTGTGTATATATATATTTACTCTTAAGATGGAATACTACTCGGCCATAAAAATAAATGAATTAACAGCATTTGCAATAATCTGGATGAGACTGGAGTGTTGTTTCCTGTGGTAGCATAACCTAACCTTCTATGTCTGCTAGTCTACTAATCTGCCTATCACTCAAAAACAGATCTATAAAACTCCTGTAGTGTGACATGCTGGACCCTTTATCATATAATTCCTGCCAACACTTCCAGTTTCATTTGCATCCTTCTTTCCCTTGTCCTTCCACTCTCAGTATCATTTCAAATCTACAATGCTTCTCTACCTTCCATGCCATTATACATGTTTTGTCACCATTCTGAGTCACGTGTGACTCATCACGCTTCAGTTTTCATCTCCTCTGTGAAATCTTCCCTAAAGCATCTCATCCAGAACACTACTAATCATATATTCTCAAAGTTGCCCACACATGTCCCGAATACTTTATTAAATGGATACTGTTACAGTATGTTTCACGTATCTATATCCTTGACTAGATAGAGTGCAACTTGTTGAGGACTCAGAACTTACTTAATTCACTTTTGCATAAACAGTGCTTAGCATGGTGTGGTGATTGTGTAGCTATTCAATAAAGCATTGTTGAATATGTAAACAATCTATAAAAAATGGATTTTGAGGTTAAATTCTGATTTTTATTATAAGCAACATTAAAATACAATAATGCTTTAGTAGCTATGGATATTGACTACAGAAAACATGATCAGACTTTGAATTATCTATTATGCTTTAAAATATACATAGACTAAGTCTACCACTTTCCTTTAAAAACATTCACAGCAGATGAAGGGAGCTGACATGCCATAATTTTAGCTTTATTCAGCAATGACCATTCATCCACAACTGCAAAACTCTTTTCAGTAGTTAGGAATTTTATCACTGAACAGGAGGAGTCTTTATAACTATTTTTCTTTACTATACTGTCACAAAATCTGTACAGTCCATGACAGCTCTATAGTTAATAAACTGGAATCCCCTTTTCAGTGTTTGAACATTCTTTCTTTCCCACCCTTCCTGCATAATTTTCTTCCTTGTGTTATAGTACAAGTCTGTACAGTAGTCTGCACTTAATCTCCATATCTCATCTTCCCAGTTCATCTTGTTGGAGAGAATTCAACATCCTATAATTTTACCCTCCATTGAACTAGAATAATTTCTACATTTAGATTATTCAGAGCCATTAAGAGAACTTTATTTTTCACTAACATTTAATTCTGCTATAATCCACTGTCAAATACATTAAATCACAGCATCACAGACCTTTCAGTGGCAAAGACAAACTGGCAAGGAATAGAAAGTGTTTAGAAATACCTTTGTGAACCACTATAATAATCATGTCACTATTATTGGGCCATCGTATGTATATTCTATTTTATGGAAAATCAAAATCAGTTGCTCAAATAACAGTCTGTGCTAAAGTTCACAACATTAGTTTCAGCCCCTTCTGAAAGACCAGCTATACAGAGCCGCTCAAGCTTCATGGCAGATATTTTCTGTTTGATATACGATAATCACAAATTTCGATGATTCAGAGCCCAATGAATAGCTACATTCTTCTTATAACTTAATTGGGATATGAAGTAAACAACATCCAAAGAGGGCTGCCATCAGTTGTTTTCCTCCCTATGGGTGCATGTCATTTCCCTGTGAAAATATGAACTTTACTTGTCTTCCAGACTTTCAGAGACCTGGCAATGTTCTCTCTCTTTTTGTTTAGAATACTACTTGGCATCCAGATGTTAGGCTGTGAGGCCCAAACAGCCACATAGGCAAACCCTCAAGGCCCCAGGCCCAGTGGCCCAGCAGAACTTCCAGCCAGCAGCCACCTCTGACCATGCATAAGACCATAATAAACCTTCTGTTATTTTCAGGGCCACAGCCAACATCATTCGATAGAGAATTGTTTGGTAAACCAACCAGTTATGAGAAATAAGAAGTGTTTTTGTTTTTATGCCACTAAGCTTTGGGTTAGTTTACTGTGCAATAGAAGGCAACTGGAACAGAATTCTTTGATGCACTACACTGAGAGTTAAACAGCTAGCTATTCTCTACAGAGAAATGAATGTAGCCTTAAAGAGAGTGGACCTGAAGCCAGACTTCCCGGTTCAAATGCCAGTGCCACCTCTAACCGGCTTCATAACCCTAGCCAAGCTACTTAGCTTCTATAAATCACACTTTCTTTTCCACTTAAAATATAAGAACCATAGGTAACAGCCATTTTTTTTTTAGAGTGGTTGCCAGGATTATATATGGGTGAAACAAGCGTAATGCTTAGAATAGTGTGTCGCACATGGTAAATGTTTATACTAGATATCATCAGTTTCTGGATGAAGACCTTTTTTAATTAGCTGCCATTGAAAGTCCTTTGTAATCTACTCCTTTTATTATTTTGGGTTTTATCTTCCACCATTCTTCCATCACATTAATCTATGTTCTAACCGATCAGAAAAAAAGTTGTGTTTCTGCTTCTGTAACATTACGCTTTTTCCTGCTGTATTCTCTTTTCCACATTCTACTTGCCTTTCAAATACTAGACTATTTCCTCTTCACTAACACTTTCCCAATGATCCCACACACCATATATATGTATTTACCAAATATTTAATGAGCAGCCCCTGTGTGTCTGGGTTTGCAGATAGAATAGTAAAGATAGATTCACTGTTCTGTTAAGGCATATAATCTACTGACAGTAGTTACTTTTTAAGCAACTTGGTCCAGATTGATCTTCCAAGTCACTACTTTTAAAAAGTCACTACTTTTAAAAAGTAGTGACTTGGAAGTGACTAGTGACTCATTCTTAGAGATTTTGCCCCTTATTCTTTTTATCTGCATGATAAAGTCATTTTTTTGAATTCTGAAGGTATTTATCAAACATGTACTCATAACAAATTACAGCATATTTATAATAATTAATTACAATTTACTTCCACAGACTTTATCTCAGGTTGTGATAAAAATCCCATTAATTTCAATACTATTTGTTCCATGTTGTAGTCACAAACTGAGACAAGGGAACACAGATACGTTAAGCCTTATGTTAGCAAGCTAGTGCCTAAGTAGAAATCAAATCAGGTTTCCTGTGTCTGAAGCAATGATCTCTCTGATTCAGTTACTTATATTTGTGAGCCTACATTACAAATCCTATGGGAAAATTATAAATAATTATAACACAATTCCCTCATCTTAAAAAGGGAGAGCTACTGTGATCAAGGTTAGAGAAAGCAGAAAGAATTACAGTGGAAGAATAAGCCAGGTTTATAGAATATGAACTGTGTAGTTTACTTTCCCCTCCTTTCTTACAAAAATAAGCATAATTCTATTACATTTTTGAGTAACAAAAATGTTAGCTAAAATAAGGATCCCTGCTTATTCTCTTGTCCATAATACATACATGTTATACACAGAATAGTTGTGTAAACACAAAACACTCAGTGTAGCCTTCACATTTATTAAAAATAGACTTTCTAGCATATTAGAATAAATCTTTCTCTCCTTGAGTGATTATCCTGAAAATATTCTTAATACCAATGAACAATTGATTATATAAACTTATATTGTGGTGGCTAAGAGTTCAGCCTTTAGAGTCAGAATACTAGACAAGATTATTGGCAAATTCTCAGTTACTTTAAGACTTACATTTATTCCTTAACAGTTCTGAAAATGACCGTGAATTCATTTTATAAAAAGAAAAGAAAAACAAGTATTTATATTAACTTCACAAGGAGGAAATGAAACCAAGTAACATGGATATATACTTCCAGAGAAAAAGTACATAAAGAAGACCAGAGTATTGTGTGTGTATATGAGAGAAAAGAGGGAAAAAAAGAGGGGAGATGGAGAAGAAAAAAAAAAAGAAGTATTTAATAAGGCAAATATAGGCCAAAGTAGTCTTAATGCGTCTTTACCAGACCTTCCAAGTGGTCCCCATGGCACAAAAGAATCGATAGGGTACTAGTTTCTTATTCCAGGACACCCCCTACTTCCGTCTTAGCGGCTCTGAACCACTATCACTTTTGCCTTTGCTATTTCGAGGAGAACTATTACCATGAAGTCCTGCTATTCAAGAGTGACACCAAGGCTTGCAGGCCTTGGTACAGTCACAGCAATTTTTTTGTTTTTTATTTTTTGTTTTTTTAATGAAGAAAAATGTTTGAAGTTAGAGTATTCCATTCAGCCAGAGAGACCTGGAAATTCTTGGCACAGTAAAATTTTATTCTGCTAATGAAGCAGGGATTTTCTGACAATCAAAGTTATTAAGCCAAGGAGGTTAGAGTTCTCCTGATACTTAGATCAGCACATTTACCTTTAGAAAAGAATAAGAACTGGTCAGTAATGGTAAAAAGATTGCTTGTAAATTTCCAATTCTCAACCTGTCATTTACAAATGGATTACCTAAGGTTTATTACTGTAATCCATAGCAACATTTTTCTGAATTCCTTGAAGATTTTCAGACTCTTATCTAAAAAGTGAGGCAATGCACTTTACATTTGAGATTTCAATGCTTTTTTTCCTTTTAAAAATGTGCTAAGTTTATCTCTTCCATAGCTTTCAAATAAAGAGGTATTTGAGTATCACGTCTAAAGGAGGCATCTAGGGAATACAGAGTTGGACAAAGTATAAAGATTGTTTTTAGGTAAAAAATCTAATTATTATTGGAAAGCAACAGAGAAAGTGGAAAAATTTTCAATGGGGACAAGGATGAGGTGGAATAGAGAAGATAAAGTCTTCTCAATGCCAGCTAAGCTTTGGAATCAGAATCCATAGAGAGTTAGAAGATGGAGAGAGACAACTGAAATGAGGAGACGGTCTCTCTGTATAGAATGTGTACACCAAATTGGGTCCTTACGCTGTATAACAAACAGGGCACCTAAACACAGGTTAGGAAATGAAGTATAAGGGCTCATATTTCCCTCATTCCAGGTGAATTGCAACTCAGTTCCTACTTAATACCAGAATAATCAAGTTTGCTAACACTCTTCCCCCTCCTCCTCTGCCCTCTTCTTTTATTTGTCATGATCCCCAAGACTGAAGAATGTGCCTATAACAAAACCACAAGTACACATAGGTATGCCCATTACTCACTGTGACCAGGAATGCCCATTGCCTTTCATTATTTTTTTAATTCTCCTTAATAAACTAAACCCTACTGTGATGGTTAATTTTATGCATCAACTTTACTGGTAATAGAGTGCCCAGATTAAACAATAATTCTGCATTTACCTGTGGGAAGGTTTCCAGATGAGATCCACATTTGAATGCGTGGACCCAGTCAACTACATTTCTTTCCTTCAATGCAGGTGAGCATCACCCAATTCTTGGAGGGAAAAAAATAGAAAAAAAAAAAAAAAGGCAGAGGGAAGAGGAATTTGCCCTTTTTTGCTTCCTGCTTGTCTTCTGGAATTGGAGCACTTTATCTTATTTTTGCCTCCTGATGGTATTTACACATTAGATCTCCTATTCTTAGTCCTTTTGACTTGGATTGAATTACAGCACCAGCTTTCCTGGACCACCAGTTTGCAAAAGGTAGGCTATGGGAATTCCTCGCCCTGATAATCTCTTTCTGTCTCCTTTTCTCTCTCTCTATGTAGATAGAAATAAAGATAGAAGTATTTTATTGGTTCTGTTTCTCTGGATAACTCTTATTAATAAATCTATATTATAGCTAAATCCATAACAATGAAGACAAAGACTAGATTTACCAGTCTCCCTTGCAAATAAATATATTCATGTGACAGAGTTTTGTTTAGGGAACATTCTGCTAGTCCTACTTCATGTCTCTTAATGCTTCTCTTTCCTTTCCATGCTGCTGGCCTTAGAATACTGAGACTTTTTTTTTTTTTCTAACATGGGCTTCTCTACTGACTACGTCTAATTTCCAGATACACTAGAGCCTTCTGCTCATTTTCACTAATAAATAAATAATTAACCATCTTCAGCACTGTTAAAGTCATGGCACATTTCTGCTCTTCAAAGATGACTCCTTAGTGCATATGGAATAAAACTTTAATCCCTTAGTACAGAATTAAGGATGTTTCATAGTTCCACCACGGCTCTCCTTTCTCATATTTATTCTACAAAATCCTTGTTATTCTGGCCACCCTAAGTCTCTCACTATAAAGAAAATAATTATTTTGTCCTACCCATTTTTTCTTGTCGAGCTATGCTATTTATACAGCTATCATTCTGACCTTTGATCTTTTTTTTTTTTTTAGGAGGAGTCTCAAGTCTAGCTCTGCAGCCCAGCAGACATGATCTCTGCTCACAGTAACCTCCGCCTCCCGGGTTTAAGCAGTTCTCCTGTCTTGGCCTCCCGAGTAGCTGAGATTACAGGTCCATTCCACCATACCCAGCAAACTTTTTGTATTCTAGTAGAGACAAGGTTTCACCATGTTATCCAGGCTGGTCTCGAACTCCTGAACTCAGGCAATCCACCCACCTCGGCCTCCCAATGTGCTGGGATTACAAGCCTGAGCCACCGTGCCTAGTCACAGATCTTTTTAAAGCAGAAATTGATTATGTACAATGCAATGATTAAAAACCAATTGCTTCTCGTGACACAATCTGCATTCCTTAATATGGCTTACATGACCTGACTCCTACTTGTTTTTTTATTCTCTTCCCATACATAATCCTCCGCCACCATCTGGCAGCCAAATTCAACTTCTGGAACTGGTCATGTTCTTTCCTGATGCAAATTGGTCACATAAGGTTTCCCAGTGCCAAAATATTCTTCCCTCCTCTGTTACCCTAGTCATCTTATACTCATTTTTTACAGCAAGTCTTGACTTATTTATATTTAATCGCAGAAGCATTTGTTGGTCATCACACTTCTGTCTTAGTCATGTCCTTCTGTAGACACATCTTCTTGTTGCCGTTAATTTTAGTTTATATCAGGAGCCAATATCTCTTTCCTATAAAGGCTCACAGAATAAATATGGTAGTGTCAGTAGGCCTTCTATCTATATCAATGTTACTCAACTCTGCCATGGTAGCACAAATGCAACCAATAGAAAACAGACCAAGAAAAGACATATTACTATGTATAAATGGACACAATCAAATTCTGCCATATTCACATTTTAGACTGGATAATTCTTTGGTGTGGAGGACCATCCAGTGTATTGTAAGATGTTTTACATCATCCTTAGTTTACCCAGTAATTATCAGCTGCACACCCAAACTGTAACAATCAAAAATGTATACAAGCATTGTCAAATATCTCCTAAGGGGCTAAACTCTCCTCAGTTGAGATCTAACAAAATATAATTTTGTTTACAAAAAAGGGCTAGAATTCACCTGCAGGTGGAAGCTAGTCAACCACTGATGTGTAGTAATAACTATATTTTTAAATCACATATTAACATTTTGTTTATGTTTATTTACAGATGTATCCAAACATTAGATGCTGCTCTGTATCTGTTTGACTCACCACAATATACTCATTGCTTATAACAAAGCAGGGGGTTTGGTAGGTATTTCATGAGTGAACGAGTGAATGAATGAAATCATTAACACCTTTTCAAGAGAGCCACTAGGTCAAAATATAGAATTTGAGATATTAAAACAGGGGGAATGTAGCATTGAGGGAATTAAGACAGTCAGAGTAAACCATAGAATATTGAAGGAAAACAACAATAGGAAGAAACAAATGAAAAACTATTACCAGAAGGTAGAGAAGATCCAAGAAAGTACAGAGTTTTTTTAAGATGAAAGAGTTGGCCAGGTATGGTGGCTCATGCCTGTAATCCCAGCACTTTGGGTGGCCAAGGCGGGTGGATCACCTGAGGTCAGGAGTTTGAAACCAGCCTAGCCAACATGCAGAAACCCAGTCTCTACGAAAAATACAAAATTAGCCAGATGTGGTGGCATATGCCTATAATCCCAGCTACTCAGGAGGCTGAGGCAGGAGAATTGCTTCAACCCAGGAGGTGGATGTTGCAGTGAGCCGTGATCATGCCATTGCACTCCAGCCAGGGCAACAAGAGTGAAACTCCATCTAAAAAAAAATGATGAAAGAGTTGTGAAAGTAAAAAGGAAAATTATAATAAGAAAATAAATAAATATGTTCCTCACATAAATGAGTGGTGTGTAAATACCTAATGAAAGAAAACAATTTATTCTCAAGCTCAGGTTGCTCCAAGACCCAAGACTAGTGGGTACATGTTTAAAATGAGTTTCAGGCTATGCTTTCTTTTCCAAGTCTTTAGAGTCTATTGACTATGAAAAAGCAAAATTGCCCTCAGGCTAGAAAGGACTATTAACACCTCCAACAAGGACAGTTCACAGTTCACAAGGCAAGCTGGAAAGGGAGAGAAAATCTGTATCAGGAGATAATGCATTCGTCATGCTTTGGACCCTTAGGCCAAAAAGTTTCTGTTAAAGCACTTCTCATAGAAAGAGCCAGGGTCACCTTAATACTTGGGAATGTGAGAGGCAATGGTGTGTCTAGATCTGCCTGGAGCCTATAAGTTGTGTGAGCTACAGGCTTGCATATTCTGTATGTTCTGTTCCTTATTTCATTCACCTACATAAATGCATTATATTTGACTCCAACTCTTTAAGCATCATTACATATGGAAAATATAATCCGTTTTTTAAAAATTAAACTACATAGCTAAGTATGCATAGATATTTTCTTTAGTTATATGAACACTAACTATGACTATTAAAACGAAAATGAAAATAACTGTAAAATATCAGGATTTACGTAGTAGCATTTCAAGTTTTTTTGAATACACCTTTTATCTCAGTCCCTACCATCCTAATGTATTTTGTTAAGGTTCATTCTCTTTCCCTATATTATATGTTGGTCCATTTTTTGTGTTTTGCTTTTGAAAATAGGCTGGTGCAATCAAAGGGAAAATTTGTTGTGATGACAATATACAAAATAAAGGATTTGGAAACAGAAATAATTATTCAAATAGTGATTCTACTACTGTCTAAGATTTCTAAGTCCTCTTCTCTTTAGTTATTCATTTTGAGAGACACAGCTGGTATTATTCCCTACATTGTTCTGTTTGACAAATATATCAATTCATCCTTCCATTCTGTCTCATAGTAGGATTACAATTTTAGAGACGCTGGTCTAAGGTCACATGAACTTTGCTGGTGAATGAATTTTGAACACAAAATTTTGACTTTCAGTCAAAGCATTTTGTTGTTATGTAAAACCAATAAGGGCTCTCCTTTTTTTTCTCTATAACTATGATGAAATAATTTCTTATTGTCATGGTCCATTAATCCAGGCTTTAGCA
The DNA here is from genome assembly GCA_963574635.1 of Cheracebus regulus. Classification (NCBI taxonomy): domain Eukaryota; kingdom Metazoa; phylum Chordata; class Mammalia; order Primates; family Pitheciidae; genus Cheracebus; species Cheracebus regulus. The sequence goes on along the minus strand of CAUYQU010062476.1, from coordinate 27,421 downwards.
TTTGGACAATAAGTATTAGTACATCACCTTATTCCCCAACATTGATGATATTATTCCATTCTTGCATTGCTATAAAGAAATACCTGAGATTAGGTAATTCACAAAGAAGAGGTTTAATCAGCTCATTGTTCTGTAAGCTGTAGAGGAAGCATAGCAGCTTCTGCTTCTGGGAAGGAAGCTGCTAATCAGGGTAGAGGACAAAGGGAAAGTGGCCTTTCACATAGCCAGAGCAGGAGGGAAAGGGGGTAGAATCACTATACACTTTAAACAACCAGATTTTGTGAAAACTCATGCGCTATCATGAGAACAGCACCCCAAAGGGGGAAATTCACCCCCATGATCCAATTACCTCCCACCAGATCCCCACCTCCAACATTGCGGATTACAATTTGACATGAGATTTAAATGAGGACACAGATCTCTTATAAGTAAATTTTTCATGCCACAAAAGAAGTAGCACTGTAATATAAATTTCCTCAGCAAGGCAATTTACTTCTATAGAAGGGTGTGGCTCACAGATGGCACAGTGGCAAGCACACACCTGGACAAGGGAGGGTAGGGCTCCTATTCCTGATGCAGGTAGCCCCTACTGCTGTGCCCTTCCCCTATTGGCTAGGGTGAGACCACACTGTCTAAGCTAATTCTGATTTGCTATTTTAAAGAGAGCAGGGATACAAGCCAGACTGGCAAGGTGGGTAGTTTGGCAGGAAGCATGGTTACAGAAGAGGTCAGAGCAGGTAACCAGAGCAGGGTGACCAGAGCATATGACCAAAGTGGATGACCAGGATGAGTGAGGATGGAGCAGGGGACTGGGAGAACAGATGTGAACTACTGATTAGAACTGGTGTACAATTTTTTTTTACTGAAACTACAAGGATGTTAAAGTTTAAAATGGAGAATTAGAGATAAGAGAACTGAGCACACTGACATACTTCTTTGAAGAGAAACTTGGAGTTCACTATATCTAACAGATCAAAACCATCTCACATACTGTATACAAAAAAACTATGAGCCATTTTTTTCTTTTCAAGTTGTTATTGCGCCATAACCTAGCCTATCCTAATTTGTATACAAATTGCTTCAGGAAATGGAGCATTGAGTAATATCTTACCTCAAATGTGGAGCATTATCTTGAGAGTCAGGGTACAGCCCAATTATTGGAAGCTGGAAGGATGCTCATTGATAATACTGCAAACTATTGATAAAGCATTAATCCATGATAACCTGAGACAATGAGAGCATAGAAATAGATTGTTGTTTTATGGGAGAATTTGAAAAAAAACAAAAAAAACAAAAAAAAACCCTCTTAATTGTAGATCTTTACTATACTCTTTATTTTAAAAAGTAATCTAAGAGATCCTCTGAAGAAAAAGTAGACCAGTTCACAAATATGATTAAAAAACAACAAGTAGAGTCAAGAAATTAGGTTCTCATTGAGTAGGAAAAGGCAGTATTTTTTTCAACTAGAAGGCTTGAAAAAAAAATCAGGAGATGATTTGAGTCATGAAGACTAATTAAAATTAAACCTTCTGGCAAGAAATTGATTCAGATGATACATAGTAAATACTCTTATATGGCAAAGGGCTCAGGTTAAAGACACTGAGGATATGACTTTTTCACGTATGACTGATAGACTCCTAGCACCTTGCAGTTAATTCCAGAGACAGCATCATGGATGAAAAAGAGCAGTAAAATATAGAAAACTTTCTAAAGAAATTTGGTATGGAGATTCGTACATAAAGTTGGTTTAGATCAAGTTGGTAATAAGACAACCAACTCTGTTTCTCTCAGAATATAACTACACGAAGAACCATCAACATGAACCAAAAAAGACAGTAACAAGATAAAATAAAAAGTAAACTGTTGGTGAGAGTATAAATTAGTTTAACCATTGTGGAAGACAGTGTGGCGATTCCTCAAAGATCTAGGACTAGAAATACCATTTGATCCAGCAATCTCATTACTGGGTATACATTCAAAGGATTATAAATCATTCTACCATAAAGACACATGTACATGTATGTTTATTGCAGCAGTGTTCACAATAGCAAAGACTTGGAACCAACCAAAATGCCCATCAATGATAGACTGGATACAGAAAATGTGGCACATATACACCATGGAATACCATGCAGCCATAAAAAAGGATAAGTTCATGTCTTTTGCAGGGACATGGATGAAGCTGGAAACCATCATTCTCAGCAAACTGACACAGGAACAGAAAACCAAACACTGCATGTTCTCACTCATAAGTGAACAATGAGAACACATGGGCACAGGGAGGGGAACATCACATACTGGGGCCTGTCAGGGGCAGGGGGCTAGGGGAGAGATAGCATTAGGAGAAATACCTAATGTAGATGACGGGTTGATGGGTGCAGTGAACCACCATGGCACATGTGTACCTATGTAACAAACCTGCACATTCTGCATATGTGCCCCAGAACTTAAAGTATAATAATAAAAAAAGACACACACACAAAACACAAAAAAAATAACCCTCCATATTTATTTGCTATACTGGAATAACAAAGTGCAACAAAATCAGTGACTTAAATCATGAAAGCAATTGTCTTACATTTTTGGAGAGTAGAAATTTACGAGCAAGGATTTGAAAGACTGGTTCTTTCTGAGGGCTATAAGAGAAGAATTTGTCCTGGAACCCTCATATTGACTTAAAGATGGCCATCTTCTTCCTACATCTCTTCACATCATCTTCTATGTGTGATTGGGTCCAACTTTGTCTCTTTTATAAGGATCATTCTGGAGTACTCCACCCCACTCCAGAATGATCACATCTTATCTAATTATGTCTTCAACAAGATCTTTCCAAATAGGTCACATAAAGAAGTACTGGGAATTATGATTTCAACACATGAATTTTGGAGGAGACAGAATTCAACTCACAACTTTTTTGGTCTTTCAACATTTCACAGGCTGGAAGGAGGATAAAAAAGCTGTTCAGCCCTTAATGAAGTCACATTCTTTTATGTTTTTCTCAGATGTAATTAGAGAACATAATGGATAAAGAAGTTCCTCTCAAAGTTTGGATAAGTCAACAAGATTCTGTGGTTGCTGCAACTGTTGAATTCTAAATGGGATTCCAGTTGTTACACAGGCACTTATTATCTTCTCTTCCAGAAAAAAAAAAAAAAACTAGTATGTTAGGAATGCTAACACCTCCTGCTCACATAGTTCTTAAGAAATCCACTATTAGGACAATGTGGCCATTGTGAAATAATCTGGCTCCAGTTGAGCAAATCAGTGGTCTTCTCTGGAAAGTTAAGAAGTGTTTATGAGAAGCAAATGCTAGTTTTTCTTACGGCAGCAGTAGGTGAACATAAATACAATTGCAGCTGATGATCTTGTTTAGTCAAGTGAACTGAGAAACAGAAAAAGATAGTTGGTATAAAAGTGAATTGTGAAGCAGAGACAAATGGAACCCAAAAAGCCTGTTGTTTGGCTTCCGGTAGCTCTCCATCTCTTTCAGAGTCCATTCCTGGCATTTATTTCTGTCCTTAGATTCCCTGAGGTGCTACAGCATGCTTCTGATGTATCTGCTGTTGTCTTATTGCTGTTACTGCTATTCTGTGGCAGTCAGAGTTAATTTTTGTTGCATGCAACCAAATGGAGACTATGATATACAGAAACTATCACCCAGAAATGAGTATTACCAAGGAAAGATACTAATATATGGACTAATTAAACAGAGGAAAATTATACAATAGTGAAGTTTCCTCTGTTCATCTTGAAAGATGAAAAATCATTTGTAAGTATTACAATAATTGAATATGAAACTCAGAGGATCAAACCCATTGATATTAATGCTATGTCTTAGATCAGGAAGTTGCATCAGGAATTCTCTCTTACCAAGAAGAGAGGTTGTGGCTGCTCTGGAGGAAGAAACAAAGAATAGTGCCTTTCTCAGCCCCCAGAATCACCATAGTCTGCAAATACCTGCTTGTCATCCAGAGCTCCTGAATGACTGTATTTAGTTTCTTCATGAAGATATGAAGGGTTTAGCAAATATTGTAAACATGTTTTATTTTGAATTGTTGTTTTTCTGAAAATTCAAAATAAAGTATTGCTCTGGAGTGAGACAAGCTCTGTATATTTTTTTCATTTTCTGTATTTCTGGCCACTGAACACAGTGAGAAGCAAGGAGAAATGACTTGATGTCACTATTTTTAGTACTTATATCCTTTTAGTAGAATATAAAAGGATATAAGTATCTGTTTTATTTCTTCATAATTTCAGTATCTGTGAAATGCTTTTTGTGCTTTTTTTATCTGGTCAGGAGTCATGGTGCATCTCCCTGACTGCTTCATTTACCGCTGTAATGCCTTGCATGCAATTTTTGGTTTTTGTTTTTGTTTGTTTCATAGATTTTACATATAAGAAATGAAGTTTTTTAGTTCTGTGAGTATTTCTATACATTGGTCATAACTCTGAATTTGCTGTTAGTCTATGTCTTGCTGCACATGTCTTCCCAGACTTCTGTGATTTAATACGTAGTTCTTCTGCTGTCTTTTTAATCAAGACATGTTCTTCTTGTCAAATATGCTGACTAGTGTTATTCTCAGCCACATCTTCAATGAGGAAGCTGTAGTGGTTAATTGACAGACATCTCCAATGTTTCAAAATTGCAAATGAAAAACATAAGCATTATAATAGTCACAGCTGATAATAAAATTCTGCCAATATTTCCTCTCTTTGAAAATGAAGGGCTTTTCATAACATAATTGACTTTCATCAGTCTCTGGTAGCTGAGCTGTACATCTTTAAAATTTGCCTCCAGGCTATCATGAGGAGGAAATGTTCTCAACACCATTCATGTTACAGAATATATGTATATATATGAATACAGAGAGGAACATTTAAAATAATTATACTTTGAAATGGTATTTAAGAGTATTTTCCACTTGAAAACCACTAAGGTATTTTACATACCTTCAGGGTTTATAATTATGACTTTTCAAATATAGATAGATATGTAGGTAGATATAGATATATAGATATAGATATAGATATCTTCCCTGCCTGTTACAAAGCTCATTTTCTTCCTAAAATAAAAAATGTAAGTTTACATTGTTTCTGAGTAAATTTATATTTATTGCCATTGCCTTATAAAAGATATGTCTAGGGTTAAATAAAAATAAAAATAGCTTTGATGAATTTTAAAATAGTTATATATAGAAACTATAAATCTGAATTGTAGAAAATCTAAGAGAGTTGTTAAAACATATGTCAATTTTTACTGAAGACATAAATTACTCTAAATATCAGTGGCTTTAACAACAATGTTATATGTCTTCTATCTGCATCGTGGCTGTAATGGGTTGACTTTCAAGTCTGTCAAGCAGCCAATGTCTCTAATAGTTACTGACAGTACCTTAAATTTTTCTAGGCACAGAAACATATGGAGAAGAGAGCTCTTACATGAGTTATTAAATACAATTGGCTCTACTCTTTGGCCAGGACTGGTCATGTGATCCCATTCAGCTACAACTGGTGCAGGGAAGTTCCTCTTTTCATGTGCTCACAAGGTAAGGAGAACCATTTACCAGTGAATGTAATGAATTATTTACCTAAGGAAGAATGATATTTGGATTCAGAAGTCTTACATTTCAATTTCATTGTCATCATTTGCTACCTAATTTACATTTTAAAAAATTAAATAGTTTTGCTACTACTTTCTCCTTTGTAAAATGTGGTTGCAGCATCTATTGCAATATTTTGATAATCAAAGGAAACCTGGTAATATGCAAAGCATTATATGTAAGATATAAAGTACTGCTTTCACAGAAAAATCCAGGGAATAGAGCCTTTGAAATAAACAGAAAAGAAATTAGATTATATGGTTCATGTATCGGATATTAATTTGAAATGTATGCATCTAGAGAGGAGAAAACAGAAGAAATTGATTCATTTAAGTATGTTAACACAGTCACACACAATGCCTTATCTGCCTATTGCATTATGAAATGACGTATAGCAATAATTTAATTATTTTTCTGGATGTTCATCAGGAGCGTTGCAGTAAAAATATACTTTTGCTCACTTAAATAGGAGGTCTCATTTCATATATTTTAAGATTTTTTATTGATAGTTTATCAGTGAACTTTTCATCTTTATTTTTGTATATTTGTGAACATTTTGAGCTCAACAAATAGCATACTTCAGATTCTAATTGTTTATAGCTGATTTTTGTGGATTTTCCAGAGAGCAGTTATGTCTGCAAATAACTGTTCTAGGTTCTAATTTTATTATTTAATATTTATACTGCCTCATTTTGTACTGGGCCTTGTTCTAATTTACTGGCTATATCTTACGGTTGGGAAAGTTAAGAATATGTATGAATACTAACAATAAAGACTTAAAAAACTGTAGTTTAGGCAAACATAATTTTGTATTATCTTGGAAAAAAAAATAAGTCCAGAAGAAGAAAGATTTAGGGATTGGTATAGAAGTAACATTATTCCATGAAGCCTCTTAACTCTTTAGAGAATTAAAAGAATTTGAGAATTTGTTTGGAAAAAAAAAAGAAACAAACATCCTGATTGACAACATTGTAAATTACCACCTATACACTGCTGATTCTCAAACATGTTTTACTACATAGATTTCTCCCCAGTGTGTCACAGAACAAAACACAATCATCAACATGACATTTATATACATAGGTCATAGGCACCTAAGTTGGCATGTCCAAAACTGACCCCCAATATGGCCCCTCCTTTGTCATGCTTTTTAAATTCTTTCCTTTATCTCAACTAAGTGAAATTCTACCTCTCTAATTGTGCCAGAGCAGAAATCAAGTGTTCTAGTTTTTTTAGACTGCTGTAAGAAAAATATCATAGATAGAATGGCTTATAAACTAATAATTTGTTTATCACAGTTCTAGAGGCTGAAAAGTCCAAATCAGGGTGCTAGCATGGTCAGTTGTGGTGTGGAAACTCTTTGTGGTTGCAGATCACTACTGCCTTGTTGTATCCTCACATGACATAAGAAGGGTTAGAGAGCTGACTCCAGCGTATGCCTTTGCCCTTATACTCACAACAGCAACCAGAAAAAAATTATGTTGATACCCAAGTAAAGTAAAGCCACTTTTGTGTTCAATTTCCTTTTCAACCTGCTCAACAACTTTTCATCCCCCTTAAATTTAGAGATTAAAAAAAAAGATAATAATAAAAGTCAATATCTTATGACCTACAAGACCTTCTAAATCTTACATCTGTAACTCTTTGAATTTATTTCTCTCACTCTCCCCGAAGTTTTCTGTATTCAGATACACAGGCCTCCTTAAAGTTTCTCAAACATGCACAGCCCTCCTCATCTCAGGCCTTTTGCCCCCATTCTTCCCTCTTCCTGCAAGGCTCTTGCCCTCAATATCACTGTGCTTCCTTCCATATGGCTGCAGGCCTGTTCTCAAAATCATTCTTCAGTGAGGCTTTTCTGGCTACCCTATTTAAAACACATTCCGCTTTCCCTGAAAAAATTTTATTACTTTTTGTTGTTGCTTTATGGGTTCAATTTAGCGCTTATAACTCTAATATACTACATATTTTATTTATTTATTTATTTCTTGTTTCCATCTATCATCAGTATAATGTAGTTTCATATAGCTAAGGATTGTTGTCTGTTTTCTTCACTAAGGAATCTTCCACACTTGGAATAATATAGTACCTAATAATTAAAATATAATTAAATGTTACTATTAGACTGTTATCTACTAGGTCTACCAAAAGTATTTACTGAGATAATGAATGAATATGTATTTATTTTATCTTAGCTTTCTGGTGTCTACGGTTTCAGAGTGAGGACTAAAGGCTCAGCTAGCACCCCTACATGTAGTGCAAAAGAAGAAATAAAGGGGCCGGACCTGGTGGTTCATGTCTGTAATCCCAGCACTTTGGGAGGCCAATGGGGGTAGATTACTTGAGGTCAAGAATTCGAGACCAGCCTGGCCAACATGGTGAAGCCCCATTGCTACTAAAAATACAAAAATTATCTGGGCATGGTGGCACATGCCTAAAGTCCCAGCTTCTTGGGAGGCTGAGGCAGTAGAATTGCTTGAAGCCAGGAGGCAGAGGTTGCAGGGAGTCGAGATTGCACCACCGAACTCCAGCCTGGGCAATAGAGCAAGATTCTGTCTCTATTAAAAAAAAAAAAAAAAATGAACATTGCCTACTGCTATATTAACCCCCCCTTTAAGTAATTCTCCCAAACCCACATATAATTTCTGATGAATCACAATGTATTTAAATATCTATATATGAAATTCATTGGTATATGAATATTCTTTTGTAAAGCCCTGTTTTTACTCAAAATCAGAGTTCAGCCAACTTTCTCAGGGCATAAAAGTTATATATTTCTTAAGAAGTCTTTCTACCAAAGCAATGACAAAAATTAATTCCTTCACTATATGCTGAAATCAATCAATATAAATTATCTTTTAAGACAGTGTAAATTACTTAATTTGAACAAGGTTTTTTTTTATCAGCAGAAAGTAACTTTAACACAAAGTTGTATTCAGTTTTATTGAAATAAACACATTATATTTTTTATCTCTTCATGATAATGGCTTTTACGTTTCTAACACATTCTAACTCACTAAACATCCTTTTTAGTGAACATTGATACTGTTCACAGAGCTTGCCAAAAACACTGAGCCAAAATCTACTGATCTACCCAGATATTATTGTCCCAATGGCAGTGAAATCTTAAGCAACCTCTTCTCAGTAGCACATAAATATTGTCCTGTGTACCATGAGTCAAAAAGAGTTGGAAAAGCATGAGTCTAAGTATTTTCTTTGGATGTATAGCCACCAATAATCTCAGTAGGTAGTTCTTCTCAAATAATTTAACAACTAACAGGGGTTGGAATAAAACAAAACATAGTAATTGAAACCCAAATTTAAATATTAATTAAACCTCTATGAAGCTTAACTCTTACAGGTTGAAGGAATTATAAAGGAAGACTTGTAAGGGAAAATTATAAAAGAAAGAATTATAAAATAGTTACTTTAATTCTCATGCATGTAAAAAACACTGACAGACAATATTCACAGCTCATTGTGTGGCTATTTGACAGTTCTAGAGGGAAGTATCAGTGTGTCTACTGGATAGTTGTGTTATTTATAAATAAGGTATACCCTGAAGTGAAAAGCAACTTGTCCTCGGGAAGAACTATTGATGACAATAGCAATGATAGTTCCAGGCCTCGTTAAGTAACAGGCATTACAAACTCACCTCTGGGATACTGGATATTTGCTCAGTTCTTTTCACACAACAGGTTCGTCACTAAATCTCACATTCCTCAGACTCTTGTTATTGCCTGTTGGACTGACCACTTCTCTGACATGTATCTTCAAATCACATTCCCTTTTGTAACACTTCAGTGAGGTCTTGAGAACACATTCTCATTTAACCAGTGCATTCCAGGGGTATTAAAGTGTAATATTTACTTAATTTCCAGTCAAGAGTTCCTGAGATTTAAAGCTACACAATATTTGAATAAAGTACTTTTCCTATATATCTCATTTGATGCTTATTAAAAGTAGGGATGTTAGAAGAAGTGTAGAAGTCCATTCTAGTTTTCCAGATTAGAATGGTGAGACAGTCTTCTTTATCCCCACCATTCATCTTAGCAAGTTCAAGAAACATTGTATGATAGCCTCTGGAATTCAAATTCATTTCCAATACTTACTGATTCTGAAGTTGATCCCATTGCTAAAAAGCTCTTAGCCTGTATTTTCTTATCTGCAAAATAAGATTAAAAAGAAAAATCATTTACCTCATAGGGCTGTTGTATCACATAAAGTAATTTTCATAAATCTTTTAAAATTTGGTGAAACACTCATCTGGGTGAAATGAGTATTACTTTTCCTCACACATTATAAGGGCACAGCCAACACTTGTATATTAAAAGACAGATCAACAAGAGAAAAGCATAACAAATTTATTTAATTATAGTTTTACATGACTGACAGCCTTCACCTTAAAGATGCAAAGATACAGAGGAAACTGTCTGATTTTATCCTTACATGTAATGAAGCAATGCCATCCTTGTAGAGATGTGATTGGACAGCAAGTGTATGAGCTGATGGAAATAAACAGATCAGGGAAAGCTAGAAAGGCCTCTCTGTTCAGATTCTTCTTGGCCTCTCTGTGCAGCATTTCTTTCTCCAGGGTATGGGCACGACCCCTTCTGGAATTATAACCCTACTATCAGAGATGGTAGGTCAGAGAGTTTCTTTATGGCCAGTTCTTACATAAAGAGGTGGAAGAGGGTTAGAGTAATACTTTCAGGTTTTATGGCTGACTTTGGAGTTCTGGCTTCTATGACCTGCCTTGGAGAAGAAGGAGTCTAGTTTTTGTGGTTAATCTCGGGGGGAGAATGAGGCTGAAAGACAGGGGGTGAGGAGAGGGTCGGAGAGAATCTACTTCTGAGGCTGATCCCGAGGCTTTGCTTTGGGGTATCATTTTCTGGGCTGCAACATAAGCAATACATAAATGTTAGTAGACATTATGGATATGACCAGAATCTCCAAAATGTATCCTCAAATTTCAATAGCCTGATACTTCTTCAATTGCTCAGATCATTTACTCGATCCCCTTATTCCCCTCCAAATCCCTTTTAACCAGGGGATTTTTATTTAGGTGCGTTAATAAGTCAAAGCCCTGCTTTTTCTCAGAAGTTGTTCTATTACATCAAGAAGAATTTGGATCTGACTGATCTAATGCTTTATTAGGTTGTTAGTTTCTGCCTCAGAACAATCTCATTTTTAGGATGACTGGAGCCTCAAGTCATTCTTATTTTAATCTGCTTCCAACCTACACACCACGTATTGCCCATAAGACAGAGAAATAATATTTAGATATAAAGTGGGATTTGAAAGAAAGGTCAGAGGTTGGAGTAGAACAATCCAAAGTGGATTATAATGAGTCAATTCATGACAGAACAAAGAAGACAGGCTGGGATCATTAGATGCAAGAGAAGTGTTAATTCAGTTAGGTGTAAAGATGTAGACAGCTCTGATTCATTTCATACCATGTATCAATTTGACAACCAGATAAACCTTATCCAACCTGAATCCAATCACAGGGTCTTAGGAGATTTACCCATTCCTAATTAGTGAAAATAACAGAGAAATATCATGTCCCAAATGCCCCCAGGAAAAAGAAAAAATACAATTTGTTAATTGTCAACTGCCAGACTGCTCTTCTTACGTGTCAGTCATGACAAGGAGGGTAGCTGTGGTCACTAATTTGATTCTTTAGTACAAGAGAATAAAAGCAGTAAGTAAAAATATTTCCTCTAGTGGCTGTCATAATTCCGCAGACATCCAGAACAATTCCTATGAACAAAATCAAATGATTTCATGTTGTAGATTCACAGCTGGATCAGGGGACAAAGATTGTATCGGTGCTTTTAATGTTACCAAAGGTGCTAGAGCAATGACAGTTTGCCAATGGAAGGAAGTTGCCCTATGCATGACCTATTTATGATCCCTCACACTAAGTCTGCACTTCATAAATCTACCTGGAAATTTATGTAGAAACAGCCTAATGCAATGGTGCAACTACAAAGAAGAAATACTCACATAAAGTTTTTTCTTTTCAATATTAGAGGAAAAACAAATTCTTTCAGTTTACTAAACCTGAGGGCAGACACTAGTCAAATGTTAAAAATGTTTCCAGAAAATGGCAAACAAGTTAGTTCCGGGTTTGCAGATAAAATATCTAAATCAGTGCTATTCAAGTCCATGACCATCAACCTCAGTTGTACCTCCAAACTACCTTCCAGTCTCACTATATTTTCCTGGTAGGGTCTGGCCCATTGACCACACCAATAGCTTCAAACCTTTTCTACATTCCACCTCCAAACACTGACTCATTTTCTCCTCCAGCTCTCAGCAGATAATCATGTCTCATAATTCACAGAGAAAATTGAAGCTGTTAGCTTACCAGCTCTTCAACTTTTGGCTACTAACTTACGAACTTACTTAAATCTGTCTTGTATCTAGATCTTTCTTATAATTTAAACATCCTCTAGTTTTTCCCATGTAAGATGAAATTAAACAGAAAACAAACTGAACTCCTTGTGCTCCTAGAACTGGTGCTAACTGCTACGACTATATATATTTGCTAACTTTACTTTTTGAAGTTTTTTTACTCTTCTGATCTACTCTGGTTTCAGCCCTTATCATGTACGCAACTACTAACTCGTATTTTGCTCAGGCATGGGGGCTTGAGGTGCTCTGTGGACTAACTCCTAAGGGAAAACAACCATAATCGATGAAAACCATAAAATAAAAACAAAGTAAAACCCAAACAAACAAAGCAATAATTAAAATATATTAAAGTAAATTGCCACAAAAGCATACAACAAATGGAGAAACAATCACTCATGATAATTTACTAAATCTCAGAAATCATAAAAGTTTGGGACATTTGACCATAATCCAATTCCTATTATTCCCTCAGGTCAATTAGATGGAAGCTTTACTATGACAGGGTTCACCCAACAAATCAGAGGTCTCGCTCCACAGAAATCCCAACCTAGGGCTATAGTTTCTCACTGGAAATGACAGATCCCCAGTCTTTATCCTACCCTTGCCTTCCCACAAACTCTATCTAAAAATACTGACAGGAAGTCGTAAATCTCCTCAAATTAATCTACACATTCACTGAAGCCCTATCAAAGTCTCAACTGGCATTTTTGCAAATTGTCATGTTATAATAAAATTCATATAGAAAGGCAAAGAACCAAGAACAGCCAAAGGAATATTAAAAAAAAAAAAAAAGAACAAAGATAGAGGACTAATCCTTCCCAATTTCAAAACGTGTTACAAAGCTCTCACTATCAAGAATGTATGGTACTAGCATAAGGATAGACACGAACCAATGGATAGAATTGACAGTCCAGAAATAAACCCTTACACTTAAGGTTAAATGATTTCCAACAAGTATGTCATGGACACTTCACATATACTACACCCAAAAATTAATTCAAAATGAGCAATATTAGTAATGTAAGAAAAACAACTAGAAAACTGTTATATGAAATCATAGAAGTAAATTTTGACTGGGGTTAGCCAGAGCTTACTAGATACAATACTAAAAGTACTAAGAAAACTTAATAACAAACAAATTGGACTTAATCAAAATAAAAAAATTCCAAGCTTTGTACGGTAAACAGCACCATCAAGAACTTAACACACGATGTGCATGATGGGAGAATGTATTTTTAAATACTATATCCAATAAGGAATTATATCTAAAATATACAAAAAATTCTTATGATCTAATAATAAAACAATAATATAAAAATAGGTAAAGAATTTAATTAATATAATGTAAAAATAGGTAAAGAATGTTATGAATTTCCAAAATAAGTTTCTCAAAATAATGTATACAAGTAAGCAATAACACACACACACACACACACACACACACAGAAATGTTCAACACTGTTATCCAATAGAGCTATGTAAATCTAAACAACAGTTGGAATCCACTCACGTACACTACAATGGATATAATTTAAAAAGACAGATAAGTGAAGTCAAAGATAAGGAGACATTGGACCCCAGTTTATTTCTGATGAGATGTAAAATGGTGCGGCCACACCAAAAAAAAAAAAAAAAAAACAGTTTAGTAACCTTTTTCTTCAACATGTCAAACACAGGGTTGCCATTTGACTTAGCAATTTCATTCATACATACATATTCAAGAGAAATGAAAATATAATCCACACAAAAGTTTGTATACTAATGTTTAGAGCAGTATTATTCATAATATACAAAAGTGAAAACAATCCAAATGCCCATTAACTGAAGAATGGTTATATGAAATAAATAAAATGTGGTGTAGTCTTACAATGGAGTATTATTCAGCAATAAAATAAGGAAAGTATAAATGTACAACTACAACACGGATGAACTTTGAAAATAGTATGCAAAGTTAAACAAGGCAGTCTAATATCCCATACAGTGTACGATTCCACACATATAAAATATCTGAAAAAGGCAAATCTATAGAGACATAAATTTATGGTTTTCAAAGTGTTAGGGGGAAATAGGGTGAGGAATTATTGTTAAAGAGATTTGAGGCTTCTTTATGGAGTGATAAAATATTCCAAAATTGATAGTGATAATGGAGATTTACCCATCTCTATGAGTATATACAAAGGCACTAAATTGTACTTTAAGTAAGATAATTTTATGGTACATGGTATGTGCATTATATCTTAGTAAAGATTTAAAAACTTACTTTCCAGAAATATGATTCTGAAAAATATGATCATGTAACTTCTATAGGTCATTTTTCTAGCTTCCTCTATTTCCATACAATATGTTAAACATACATAAATGAAAAAAAGTAAGAATATTAGTAAGAATAAAACATTAGAGAATACAAACTTAGGATCACTTAAAAAAGAGATAAGAAATTAGACAGAGGAAAAAGGCAGCTGTCTGCAACTGGAAACAGAGCTACTTGACTGTCATTAATTAATCACCAAAAAAAATTTATAAATACTATATCTGATGTTTTTCTCCACCGCTCTGATGATCTGACACCTCAAACAATGAGAATGTTCTTAGAAAGTGCTTATGAAATATTGATCATAGGTTGTTTTACTTTTGTTAGATAACTTGCCAATGTTTACTGTCTTGCTCATTACTAAGAACATCTTTCTCACCTAGCAGCCCCAGAATTTTCTGGATGGGCTCCCTCAACCAAGCTAGCAGATTTTGTCACATCTCTTGTACTAATACTTGGGGAATCTAAAGATGACATTATGTTGGTGGCAAAAAAAAAAAAAATGTTCTTCTGAACATCAGATAAAGAACTTAGTCCCTAATACACTGCTTCACTGAAACAAGTCACACTAAAATATCCAAAGCTTCTTTTGTAATAAATCAAATGAGCCCTTTTTAGTCCTTTCTTTTTTTATTTTTCTCTCCCAGAAGAATTCAATACATTTACCATTTTCTACCTGAGGCATTTTTTTCCTCATCCTTGTTGTGATTTTTGATAAAAATTATGAAAATATTTATGTGTATTACTGTGTTTGTGTCCCTTCAACTTGGGTGATGAAGAATAAAAAATAAATTGGAACCTTGACAGAGACTCCAAAAATGATAGCTACTTTGGGGTTCCATGAGAGTATCTAGGTTTTCTCTTTCATCTTGTACTCTCCTTTTCCATCTCTTTTGCTTGTTTCTTATACTCCTCAAACCAATTTTTAAATATCGTAAATGACAAGGACTCAAATTTAGGCTCTCATTGCTTGCAACCAGAAATTTATCCTGAGTGTTACCTACCCAGTACCTTGGTTTCAATTATAATCCGCATGTTATGTCCAAATTTAAAATTTAGTTCATCTCTTTTTCCTGAGATCTAGAGTTGCATATCCACTTTTGTCTTCAGCATCTGCCTATCACTGTCTCAAAACATCTTGAAACCAATATTTAAAACATCAAATTATTTGAAATTACTTCTTCTTTGCTGAACTTACCAAAATTATTAGATTGAGAGAAAATCTTCCTCCTTCTTCAATGTTCACATGCAATAAATCATCAAGCCTTCATCATTCTAACTTCTAAACAGGTGTTGAATATCCTCATTTCTCATCTTTACCACTATTTTCTTAGGCTAGTAGGTCACCATGGTATTTGCTTGGTCTAAGAAAAGCCCTTAAATCTCTTCTCTCTCCTTAAGTCACTTTTCACACTGAAGATCCTTATGATCATTAAAGTAAACCCTGCCCTTTGTCTTCAGAAAAATACTAGAAGTTCTTAACGTGTCTTGCAAGATTCTTTTTGATGTGGCTCCAAGCTTATCTATTTAGGGTCTTTCAACATTCTGCTTAACACCTTAACCATGCAATGATCTTTATTTTGTCATGCTTTCTCTCTCAACTTCAGGGTTCTTTGATGTTGTTATCTAGTTATTATTAAAAGTTCATATTTCTTTCTGTAGTTCTCTTTCTTTTCCTCTTTTCACAACTTAACTACCTTTTAGTTGTTAAATGTAATTTTCTTCTGGAAATGTCCATGAAAGTGCTATGCTAAGTTAAATATTCTTACTAGGTATTCCCAGAACATCATAAACTTCTGGCATTACAAAATTATTGTGTTTTAAAATTAGTTCCTATTTATTTGACTGTTTTCTCTACATGGAAAAAAGATTCTTCATAAAAATATGTTAGCAATAGGATTTCTCAAATTTCTTGAGAGGTTATATCTTTGTGAATATATTTTCAAATCTTCACTAAGTTTTAAAAAGTATTTCTAGCTCCTTATCACAGTAGGTTAGAGTAAAACCGTAAAAAGAAAAATAAGTTGAATAAATGAATATATGAACTCAGAAAAGACTCCTTGCAATTAGTACTAGATTATAGAGTCCTTTCTAGGACTCTGGAAAGGAGTCCTCCATGTTTATATATGTGTCTAATAATTTAATATTCACTGTCATTTTGTTTCAAAAATACTTATTGTTCTAAGAGATATAAGCGATTATATATATATATATATATATATATATATATATATATATATATATGATTTCTGTTTTGGTATCAGGCATTCTGTCAGTGCCCAGTACCTACTATTTATTTTCAAGAAAAGAGTTACCCAGAGTGTCTATAAAAATGAGATTTTCCACAAGCTTCTCATGACATTAGATGTCCAAGACAGCTGGCCAGATATCCTAAAAAGGGTAAAGAAATAAATTATCACAAGAG
Source organism: Cheracebus regulus (assembly GCA_963574635.1). Taxonomy (NCBI): domain Eukaryota; kingdom Metazoa; phylum Chordata; class Mammalia; order Primates; family Pitheciidae; genus Cheracebus; species Cheracebus regulus. The sequence goes on along the minus strand of CAUYQU010062476.1, from coordinate 10,668 downwards.
AAGTTGAATTAAAGTCCATTTCAACTACAATGGCAGAAAATTAATATGATAATTATTTTAATACACTGGATAAGTATACTGTTTGGTAGTATTTGTGGTATACCAATTTATAACCTCTCAAATGTCTATCAAGAAGCTATAGCCATGTTTAGATTTAAATTTTAATAATAATATGTAGCCATTAAATATTTGCATGTATCATTATTTCACTAATGCTCTTAACATTATACTGATTTTTAAAATTATATCTGTAGGATAGATTGTTATGAATAACTATTAATGAATAACAAAAACACTGTATAAAAATTGTATAAATCCAAAGAGAATTAATGTCAGAAAAAGAAAAAACAGAATCTATTACTTTAGTATTTTTAAGTGTGTGTGTGCACGTGTGTATGTGCGTGTGTATGTAGGTGTGAATCTTTAACATACAAGAGCTTCTTAGCTTCTTAGTTAGGGTATAGGTTAGGCCCACAATATGTTGGGTTAAACAAAAATCTCCCATTGAATAAAACTTAATCTCATATCTCCATTTATCTACAAGAGTTGCTGGAAAATATAGAATCTCACTGAATGGCTTTGGACCCAGTTGAAATTCAAAACTATATTGACAATTTTGGCAACTAAAACTGTTATTATACAGCATTTATTATTGTTTATACATTTATGTGTGTAATTATTTATTGTATGTTTCTCCAATTAGATTTTAAGCTCGTATGAATTTTGTCTGTTTTGCTTATCATTGTAGAAAGTGTCACAAAAATTGTACTGCAAGTTAAAACCTCACTAAAAATGTTGACACATAGAAGTTTCCCAAATTCTAACACAGTGAATGAACAACAGCCAGTCATGAGTAGATATTTATTTATTAAATAAATAAATAAATTTATTTAAACTGTGTATAATCATTTGTTTTTTCCACAACCTTTAGAGCATCTGTTATTTTTTGACCTTTTCATAATAGTCATATTGACTAATGTGAGATAGTATCTCATCGTGGTTCTGACTTGCTTTCCTCTAATGATCAGTGGTGCTGAGGTTTTTTTTTTTTTTAATATGATTTATGGTCACCTGTATGTCTTGTTTCAAGACGTATATGCTCATGTCTTATGATTACTTTTTTGGAATTGTTTGTTTTTTCTTGTAAATTTATTTACATTTCATATAGATACTGGGTATTAGGACTTCATTGGATGCATAGTTTGCAAAAATTTTCTTCCATTTTGTAGGTTGTGTGTTTACTCTGTTTATAGTTTCTTTCACTGTGCAGAGCTCTTTAGTTTAATTACATCCCATTTGTCAATTATGCTTTTGTTACAATTGGTTTCTTTGCCCATCCCCATGTGTGAATGATATTGCCTAGGTTGTCTTCAGGATTTTTTTACAATTTTGGATTTTACACTTAAGTCTTTCATCCATCTAGAGTTTTTTTTTGTATGTGGTGGAAGAATGGGGTCCAGTTTCAATTTTCTGCATATGGCTAGCCAGTCATTGCAGCTTTACTTATAGAATTAGGGAATCCTTTCCCCATTGCTTGTTTTTTTCAAGTTAGTTAAAGCTCAGATAGTTGTAGGTATGCAGTCTTACTTCTGGGTTTTTCATTCTCTGCCATTGGTCTAAACGTCTGTTGTTGTACCAGTACCATGCTGTTTTGGTTACTGTAGTCCTATAGTATAGTTTGAAGTCAGGTAGCATGATGCCTCCAACTTTGTGCTTTTTGTTTGGGATTGCCTTGGCCACTTGGGTTCTTTATTGGTTCCATATAATTTTTGTTTGTTTGTTTGTTTTGTGGGGGATGCTGAAGTCTCACTTTGTCACTCAGGCTGGAGTAGAGTGGTGCGATCTCACTTCACTGCAACCTCCACCTTTTGGATTTAAGTGAATCTCCTGCCACAGCCTCTGGAGTAGCTGGGATTACAGGTGGGTGCCATCATGCCTGGCTGATTTTTGTATTTTTAGTAGAGACAGGGTTTCATCATGTTGGGCAGGCTGGTCTCAAACTCCTGACCTCAGGTGATCTGCCCACCTCAGCCTCCCACAGTACTGGGATTACAAGAGTGAGCCACTGCACGTGTCCCCCTATGAATTTTAAAACAGTTTTTTCTAGTTCTGGGAAGGATGCCAGTGCTATATAAACAAGCATACCATTGAATCTCAAAATTTCTTTGGACAATATGGCCATCTTAAGGATATTGATTCTTCCTATCCCTGACCATGAACTGTTTTTGTCATTTTTTTATATAGTCTTTGATTTACTTGAGCAGTGTCTTGTATTTCTCATTGTAGAGATATTTAACTACTCTGCTAGCTGTATTCCCAGGTATTTCATTCTTTTTGTGTCAAGTATCAATGAGATTGTGTTTCTGGTTTCTGATTTTGCTCTCAGCTTAGAGATTGTTGGTGTATAGGGATGTCATTAATTTTTGTACATTGATTTTGCATCCTGAAAATTTGCTAAAATTATCTGAAAGCTCATATACCTTCTGGGCAGAGACAATGGAATTTTCTATATAGAAACATGTCATATGCAAACAGGTATAGTTTCACTTGCTTTATTCCTATTTGGATGCCCTTTATTTCTTTCTCTTGTCTGATTGTTCTGGCCAAAACTTCAAAAACTATGTCAAATAGGAGTGTTGAGAGTGGGTATCTTTGTCTTGTGCTAGTTTTCAAGAGAAATGCTTCCAGCTTCTGCTCATTCAGTATGATGTTGGGGCTGTGGGTTTGTTATACATAGCTCTCATTACATTGAGGTGGATTCTTGCAATACTTTATTAAGAGAGTTTTTAACATGAGAGGATGTTAAATTTTTTCAAAGCCCTTTCTAGCATCTACTGAGATAATCATGTGGTTTTTGTCTTTATTTCTGCTTATGTGATGAGTCAGCTTTATTGATGTGCATATGTTGAACCAACCTTGCATCCCAGGGATGAAACCATCCTAATCGTAGTGGATAAGGTTTTTTATGTGTTGCTACATTTGGTTAGCCAGTACTTTATTGAGGATTTTTGCACTGATGTTCATCAGGGATATTGGCCTGAAGTTTTCTTTTTTTGTTGTATCCATGTCAGGTTTGGGTATCAGTATGGCCTCATAGAATGAGTTACAACGGAGTTTCACCTTTTCAGTTTTTAGGAATTGTTTCAGTAGAAATGATACCAGCTCTTTTTTGTATCTCTGGTAGAATTCAGCCATTAAAAACATGTGGTCCTGGGCTTTTCTGTGGTTGGTAGGCTATTTACTACTGCTTCAATTTCAGAACTCATTTTTGGTCTATTCAAGGATTCAATTTCTTCCTGGTTTAGTTGTGGGAGTGTGAATGTGTCCAGAAATTTATCAGTTTCTTCTTGATTCTCTAGTTTATGTGCACAAAGTTATCTATAGTATTCTCTGATGTTTGTTTGTATTACTGTGGGGTCAGTGGTGACATTCCCCTTATCATTTGACTGTATTATTTGATTCTTCTCTCTTTTCTTCTTTATTAATATAATTAACCATCTATCTATCATATATATATATATATTTTTTTTTTCCAAAATACGAGCTCCTGGATTTACTGATCCCTTGAATGTATTTTTTGTGTCTCAATCTCCATTAATTCAGCTCTGATTTTGGTCATTTCTTGTCTTCTTCTAGCTCTGGGATTTATTTGCTTGAAGTTCTCTAGTCCTTTTAGTTCTGACATAAGGTTGTCAATTTGAGATCTTTCTAGTTTTCTGACATGGGCATTTAGTGCTATAAATTTCCCTGTTAACACTGCCTTAGCTGTGTTCCAAAGATTCTGACATGGAGTATCTTTGTTCTCATTAGTTTCAAAAATCTTCTTGATTTCTACCTTAATTTCAATATTTACTCCAAAGTCATTCAGGAGCAGGTTAGTCAATTCCATGTAATTGTATGGGTTTGAGTGAATTTCTTAGCCTTATTTCTAATTTGATTGTGCTGTGATCTGAGACACTGTTTGTTATTATTTCAGTTCTTTTGTATTTTCTGAGGATTGTTTTACTTCTAATCATGTTATCAGTTTTAGAGTATTTGTCATGTGATGATAAGAATTACATATATTCTGCTGTTCAGTTTGAAGAATTTTGCGTATATCTATTATGTCCATTTGATGCAGTGCTGAGTTCAGATCTTGAATATCTTCGTTAATTTTCTGTTTTATGCTCTGTCTAATAATGTTAATGAGGTGTTAAAGTCACTCACTATTATTGTGTGGGAGTCTAGGTTTCTTTGAAGGTCTCTAAGAACTTGCTTTATGAATTTGGGCACTCCTGTATTGGGTGCATATATAGGACATTTAGATTTTCTTGTTCAATTGAAGCCATTGCCATTATATAATGACCTTCTTTGTCTTTTTATATCTTTGTTATTTTAAATTCTGTTTTGTTATAAAATGTAATTGCAACTCCTGCTATTTTATCTGTTTTCCATCTGCTTGATAGATTTTTATCCATCCATTTACTTTAGCCTATTTGTGTCACTACATGTGAAATAGGTCTTGAAGGCAGCATAACAATGAGTTCTGATTCTTTATCCAGCTTGTCACTCTGTCTTTTAAATAGGGCATTTAGCCCATTTACATTTAAGGTTAGTATTGATATTTGTGGATTTGATCCTGTCTTCATGATTATTTTTTTCAGACTTGTTTATGCGGTTGCTCTATAATGTCATTGGTCTGTGTACTTCAGTGTGTTTTCCTAGTGGCTAGTGATGGTCTTTCCTTTTCATATTTAGTTCTTTCTTCAGGAGTTCTCGTAAAGCAGGTTTTGTGGTAACAGATTCCCCCAACAGTTGCTTGTTTGAAAAGGATTTTATTTCTCCTTTGCTTATGAAGCTTAGTTAGGCTGTGAAATTCTAGGTTGGAATTTCTTTTCCTTAAGAATGTTAAATATTGACCCCCATTCTCCTCTAGCTTGTAGAATTTCAGCTGAGAGTTCTATTAGTATGATAGGCTTTCTTTTGTAGATGATCTGGCCTTTTTCTCTAAGTGCCTTTAACATTTTTTCTTTCATTTTAACCTTGGAGAATCTGATGACTATGTGTCTTGGGAGTGATCTTCTCATGGAGTATCTTATTAGGGTTCTCTTCATTTCCTTAATTTGAATGTTGGCTGCTCTAGATATGTCAGGGACGTTCTCATGGATGTATCTGCCGTTTTGTCCTTCTCATAGTGAGTACTACTTGATTTCCAGCTGCTGGGTCAATTCTGGCTGAGTACCCAAGCTTGGGAAAGGAGGATTTAAAACTAGTCTAGCACTGACTATCTTCACAGGATATTAACTCAAAAGGTCAAGCATCACATTGTTCCCTACAAGTTGTCCTCATCTTTTACTTGGCTAGGGTAACAATTTTAATCTCATTCCTCTTTTTCTAAGTCCTTGAGTTGGAAATATTGTTACCAGATTACAGCCTTGATAGTTGGAATCCAGTCTTCATTATTTCAGAACTAACTCTAGAGAATTGAGCCCTGTCCAATCCTGGGTTCCTAACACTCACTAGGAGATGTCTCTGCTACTACCTTGTACCTGACTGTGTCTGTACATATCCGTGTTGCAGGATTTCTCCTTCTGACCTATCTTTGCCTGTAAGGACAACATTTATTCTGCTATAAATACTCCACCAATGACAAAATTAGATGCACTCTGTCACCAAGTCTTTAACATTAATCACTGCTTATCTCCCTAACTGCAGTCTGAAACAGCTGGAAGGTCTAATTCCAGGTACCAACATTGCCTAGTTGGCTTTATTAAGGTCAGCTATGTCTTTACAGGAGATATCTATAGTTTTAGAGGTTCTAATTTTATTTTTAACATGAAGATTATTTAATATTTGAATTGAAGTCATAAAATATATGTTTCTATCTAGTTTATTTTTACTTCTCCATCACTGATAACACATTTGCTCAGGTCTTCACCAACTTAGTCATTGACTATTATGGTATGTTTTGATTATGAATCTTCTCAGCATTTATATCAACATATATATGCCCAACAGATTAATCTCTCTCTGCACTCATTAATATTAAATGATTTTTATTGTTTACAAATAAATATTTAAACTCTGTAGTCAGAAAGTCCATATTCTCTACAAATCAAGGCTTACCTTACCTTTTCCAATCTACTTCCACCTATTTTCTTACAAAGAGATTCTTTTTCCAACAAATATTCAGTCAATTACTAAAAGCTAATACAGAGAATTGCTCTTCAAAGTTTTTATCATGTCCAGGTTATATGTCTTCCATAATGCCTTCATTATTTTATTTTGTATAGGCATGGCATCTTCTATCTATAATAGCAGTAATTATTTTTATATAAACTAGATATATTTGAACCTATTGAAAATATAAACGATTTTATTGTTTTCTCTTTGGCAGAATGCATTTAGTGTTTGATAAATTTCTTTTGCTAATACAGGGCCTCATTTTGCTGTGCAATCTAAAGAATATATTATTGATTTTTTTAAAGTTCTGTCTATTCCTTTTGACTGTCATACCAGCCTAGCACACATTGTTGTCTTTTGTGAATGTCATATAAAAATGATCCACGGTTTTAAAGATTTAATGCAAAAGTGACTGCAATTCTTATCTCTAAATGGTATATTTAAAACTTTACAATCTCCATATAATTATAAGAATTTCAATTTGTATAAAAGTTTTATTTTAAAGTAAATTAGAATTCATTGATAGTTTATATGGTGTGTCCAATAATGCCTTTGTTTATCTACAATTAATTTGTTAATTTTTTACGTTTCCCACAATATCTAGAAATGTTGCTTCTGCTTGCAGAAGAGAATATTGAGGGAAGGCAGATTAAAGGATCATCTCCACATATATAATAATGAGTCAGAATTCTGCTTAATATATTCTAATAATGTAGTGGTGTAGATTTTAATATGAAAAGGCATTGTATCTATAGTACAAAGATGAAGAGGTGAATTAAGATAATTATTTAAATAAGTCAAGATAAAGGGTACATTTTCCCAATTTTCTAAATAGTTTGACTGAAAGCTTTCTTTTTAAGTCTCAAATTACATGAATAATTACCTCATTTCTCCATTTCACTTTACCTCTGTCTAGTTGACCTCAATAGTGTGAGATGTTATCCTTATTAGAAGCTTTCAGGCAATTGCTTTCTCTTTTACCTTGCCAAGTCATTTCATTTATAGAAATAGGGAGAGAGTCAGAACTTGAAATTTAGAAAATTGTTTAACTTTCATATTCCTTTTCCTTAGGGATATTTGAAATAATACTTAAAAACCATTTTATATAGATTTTGATTCTAATCATACAACAGAAGATGCTGAAACCAAGCTTATCACCAAAAAACACAAGCTGTTTTCCAAAAAGGATTGCCAACTTGCACATTTATAGTTAACAAATGTTTAGCAGTCTGAACTTTCTTAGTAGCAGTCAAAATGCAAATTAGACCTGTGTAGGTATGAACAATTACCCACACATTTACTGTATAAATTAACCAATAAAAATTTTCAGGATTTTATATGAGGCTGAAAACAGCTTTCTACTATAATTTGGCACTTATTAAACTATTAGGGATTCTTCTTAAGCACAATGAAAACTAATGACTAAATATGTGTAGAAACAATTGAGGCTTCTTCCCCTTGATGTGTAGAACAAAACTATTTACCAATGAGAGACAGAAAAACAAAAGATCAAGTTTTGTGATTATCTGGATTTATTACCTACTTTGAAAAGTATTCTATTTCACTCTTCACTTCACTCAGATTGAGAAAGAGAGTCAACCTTTTTAAAATATGGGGGAAAAACAGACACAACTTGAATTTACATTTACATTTAGCTGTTGTATTACTAAAAGGAATAAGTCTTCAAAGTTCAAAAAGAAGTATATCAATGCTTTCACCACTAAATTACTCCTCTTTGAGGTTTTGATTCAAATCACATTTAGATTGACCTGAAATATTCTATGTAGGTTTTATATTAAATAAGCAAAATCAATTATTTTTATGTATTGGGTTGTTCTACTTTCTCTGTAACAATTTTAGTTTCTAAGATATGTCATCATATTCACTCCATATTTAAGACAGGGCAGAGGAAAATTTCTTAAATGAGTGCCAAAACAGTATATTACATATTTATATGTAGAATATTTGAGAAATTGCCTTCGTTGACACAACCTATAAAAACCTCAAGGCTTTACAGTGACAAACTTGGTAGGCCACACAACGAGTGTAAAATTGGATTCAGTGTGATTATTTCTGGGCAATAATTCAGAGAAAATAACATCAAGGAAGGCTTGCATAAATCCAGATGGAAAAAGTGGATTTAAATCAAACTAATAGGTTGCAAAACATGAAATATGCTTTGTACTGTGCCTTGGAGACACATGGCCAAATCCATATTCAAAAAGTAAAAACAAACCAGAGTGATTTGAGGAATAAATTACTTGTCATCGTGATCTTTTAAAAATGCCAGAATTTAATGCAAAAATATAATCCTAACATTTATTGCAGCAAAAATAAATGTCAACATATTAGACTTAACTGGCAAAGCTTTGTGGTAGCATTTCTACAGAGTGAAGGGAACATGACAAGCTGTATTTCACATTTATTAGAATGAGATTTGGTCTTCTTTATCATAAGCAGTAGATTTAAACATTCTATTTTAATTTACTTCATAGTATTGAGGAAAACATTGACTCAGATAAGAAAAAAAAATGCTGTATAAACTTGTTCACTGAAGCAATCCATCAATCGCAGAAGCTAAATATGTATTATGACACCAAGTCTTTATAGTTAGAGTTGAGCCCAAAATGGCTGTGACACATTCCATGTTTTAGGCAGCATATGTTAGTGGGAAATTCTGCATGGATGCCTAGTCATACATAATAGACACTGTCTTTTTTTTTTTTTAATCTTTTCTTGATTTTGTGTACAAAGCTGACTAGAAGTAGTGTCCGGACCTCGAAATTCCCTTAATTTATTCTTCCCCAGTTGTTTTTCTTTTATTAAAGACTATTACAAAGTATAATTTATATTTGTATTACATATTTGATATTTGTGTACTATTTAAGAAATAAGTGTAAGGTTTCTGAGATTTTTTATAGCTGATATGTTGTAAATATTTTAAGCTAAATCAACTCCTATATTCTCAATAGATACACTATTCATAAAATTTAGTTATTCTGGACAAGTAACAAACTTGCCGTCTCTAGACTTAATAAGGATCAAACATAAATGTACTTATAATAGGAAAAGTAAAATGTATATAGTGTACTATGTAATACCAAGAAGTACATAAGTACAATAAATATAGATATATGTAAATTCAAATGTTTGTATACACATTGAGTGTGCATAGATAAACACATAATACCTTTGCAAGGAGTGCAAAAACCAAGTTTTTATTTGCATGAAGGAATATTTGCATGAAGGAATGTGATTATACATGCAAATTTTGAAGTGTCTAGTATGAAAATTAGTAATTTGAACACACTGTACTCTGCAAAGATATTTACATTTAAATATGATTTCACTTAGCACTTAGGTGGTAAACAGAATCCCACGTGCCAAAGCATAAATATGTTTTACATAAATACCCTAAATGTTGAAAATCTATGTGATTATATGGACTCAGAATATGCTGCCACCAAAGCCTGACAAGTTATTAGATAATGTTTTGTGAAAAGGTATTTTTTCCAAATACCTCCTATGGAATTTTAATTTTTAACACTACTACTTGAGAATTAAGACCTTAAAAGTAAGCATTTCATATACATTTGTTTGACTGCTTAATGAGAGTTTTAATAGCTTAAGTAGTTACCTGGGAAACTAAATTAATACGTTCATATTGTTTCAGATAAGAGTTAAAAGTAGAACACAAACTAGCAGTACAGTATGCTGAAATTCAGTTTTCTTTCATTATCTGTGTTGGGAAAAGCAGCAAAGGAGGAAGGACTTACAGAGTGCCTACGTAAATTGGTTACGAGTAATATTTAAACAAGGAACAACAAACTGCGCAAGACCATAGGAGGCCTCTGAGGAGGAAGACCTCTCCATGCTTCATGTTCTGGTGCAGGGTGACCTCACTCTGTTACCATAAACATTGTGCTCAAGGACGTAAAACCCCTTCATAGCACTATGACATAGTCAGACTTGCAATGTCCATGTTCCACCAACTATACATAGATAATAAGCTAAAGATTACCACATGTTCTTGTTTTGTGAAACTCCCAAACCACCACTGTTATCAATCCTTAGAATGTCATACCAGTTCCGGCTCACTGATTCACTTCCTACTCACTTATTCACTTCCGGCTCACCAATTCACTCCACCATCACGTCACCCACTCCCCACCATTACTCCACTCCTACCCTGTGGATAAAAGTGATTATAATCAATAAATAGTGTAGATGCCTCCTCCAGAGTAATAAGTAATGGCCCCCTGTTCTGTTTTTCTTACTCTGTCCTTTCCTCATTCCTTTGTCACCACTGAACTTGGTTGCCATGCTGGGAGTTTGGACGCACCCCCCGCCCCCTCTTTTTTCCCTTTTACAAGCCCCGAGCAAGCTCAGACATGCTCGGGCATGTTCCCTTCTCCCTTGCTCGCACAGCCTGGTCTTCTCTTAAAGAGCCCAGTATGCAAACAAGGTGCTGCAACCATAGCTTCTTAATAACCAATAGCAGCTAAG
>CAUYQU010062473.1:0-78375 GCA_963574635.1 Cheracebus regulus | reverse complement strand
AAACCATAGGTATTTGTGTGTTTTTTGTTAACTTAGGCAAAGCAATTGAATGTAGATACTCAGAAGAAATAAAAAGTGATGTTTCACTCTGTATCTCTGTATTTAATCTCCAGGAGCAATAATGGGGAATAAGAGCAACATGATGATCTGAAGAAAGGACCCCCAACTTCTAGGGGGTGCTGAAGACTATAATAACTAAATTTAGATGAGGCTTTCATTTATGATATTTCTATTTTCCCACATAACTCTCATTCCAAAAATAGTAAACAATCACTCACACATGCCTCCTCTTTGGTATACGTGCTGCCAAAGTGAGCACAGCAGCCTCTTTTTTTTTTTGAGACAGTGTCTCTCTGTCACCCAGGCTGGAGTGCAGTGGCACGATCTTGGCTCACTGCAACCTCCATCTCTCAGGTTCAAGCAATTCTCATGCCTCAGCCTCCAGAGTAGCTTTGATTACAGGAATGTGTCACCATGCCCAGCTATTTTTTATTTTATTTTTTTGAGATGATGTCTTGCTCTGTTGCCCACGCTGGAGTGCAGTGGTATGATCTCGGCTCACTGCAACCTCTGCCTCCTGGGTTCAAGCGATTTTCCTGCCTCAGGCTCCCGGGTTTCTGGGAATAAAGGCATGTACCACCATGGCCAGCTAATATTTTAGTTTTTTTTTTTTTTTTTTTTTTTTTTTTTTTTAAATAGTAGAGTTGGTGTTTTACCATGTTGGTGAAGGTGGTGTTGTACTCCTGACCTCAGGTGATCTGCCTGCCTCGGCCTCCCAAAGTTCTGGGATTACAGGCATGAGCCACTGCACCCAGCCTAATTTTTGTATTTTTTTTTTTCTTTTGAGTCAGAGTCTCGCTCTGTCACGCAGGCTGGAGTGCCGTGGCGCTAGCTTGGCTCACTGTAACCTCTGTCTCCTGGGTTCAAGCGATTCTCCTGCCTCAGCCTCCCAGGTAGCTGGGATTATAGGTGCCCACCACCATGCCCAGCGAATTTTAAAAAATATTTTTAGTGGAGATGAGGTTTTACCATATTGGTCAGGCTGGTCTCTTGGCTAGGCTGGTCTCAAACCCCTGATCTCAAGTGATCTGCCTACCCCACCCTCCCAAAGGGCTGGGATTTCGTGAGCCACTGTGCCCAGCCTGCCTCCTCTTTGGAAAGCACTGTAACAACTAATAGTGGCGATGGGCAACAGGGGTTGACAGTAGTGTGGTAAGCAAGCTAACATTTCTTGAGCATTCACTATGAATCAGGGAGCTGGGCTAGGCATTGCCACATTATGTCACTTAATTCTTGCAGCTATCCCATGAAGTGGGTATTATTATTCCTATTTTTTTGATGAAGAAACAGCCTGAGGTAATGCAAGTGTGTTGAATCTCTTCCCATAGAATGGATTATAAACACTTTCCTATGCCAGTCCCCCATAAGCTGCTCTGCTGATGACATAGGCATTAGGTTAAAATGTCATTGGGAGCTATCTTATCCAGTTCCCCTCCATTTAGCTTTCTCATTCAGCTGGGTTTCCTTATGCTTGTCTGTGGAGAAAGTTATACAGTCATGTACCACAAAATGATGGTTTGGTCAATGACAGACCATATATACAATGGTGGTCCCATAAGATTACAATGTAGCTGAAAAATCCCTATAGTCTAGTGACATCAAAGTCATTATAATGTCCTAGCACAACCCATTACTCATGTGTTTGTGGTGATGTGATATAAACACACCTACTCTGCTGCCAGTTGTATAAAAACATAGCACATGCTAGGCCTGGTGCGGTGGCTCACACCTGTAATCCCAGCACTTTGGGAGGCTGAGGCAGGCGGATCACCTGAGGTCAGGAGTTCAAGACTAGCATGACCAATAGGGTGAAACCCTATCTCTACTAAAAATACAAAAATTAGCCAGGCGTGGTGGCACATGCCTGTAGTCCCAGACACTCAGGAGGCTGAGGCGGGAGAACCTGGGAGGCGGAGGTTGCAGTTAGCTGAGATCACACCACTGCACTCCAGCCTGGGCGACAGAGCAAGACTCCATTTCAAAAAATAAAATAAAATAAAATAAATCATAGCACATGCAATTGTTTACAGCACATAATACTTGATAAGTGACTGGTACTGTTATGTATTTACTATACCTTATATTATTTTAGGGTACTCTTTCTACTTATTAAAAAAATAAAAGTTAACTGTAAAACAGGCTTGGCCTGTAATCCCAGCCCTTTGGGAGGCCGAGGCAGATGGATCACGAGGTCAGGAGTTCAAGACCAGCCTGGCCAAGATGGTGAAACCCTGTCTCTACTAAAAAAAAAAAAAAAAAAAAAAAATTGGTCTCTGTAGCCGAGGAAAAATACAAAAATTAGCTAGGTGTGATGGTGGGCACCTGTAATCCTAGCTACTAGGGAGGCTGAGGCAGAGAATTGCTTGAGCCTGTGGGGCGGAGGTTGCAGTGAGCCAAGATCGTGCCACTGCACTCCAACCTGGGGGACAGAGCAAGACTCCGTCTCAAAAAACAGAAAACAGGCTCAGGCAAGTCCTTTGGGAGGAATCCAGAAGAAGGCATCATTATCATAGGGGATGACAGCTCCATGCTAGTTATTACCCTGAAGACCTTCCAGTGAGACAAGATGTGGAGGTAGAAGACAGTGATATTGATGATCCTAACCCTGTGTAGGCCTAGGCTAATGTGTGTGTTTGTGTTTTATTTTTTTAACAAAAAAGCTTAAAAATTAGGAAACAAAATTAAACTTTGTAATGGCAAAACGCTTATAGAATAAGGATAAAAGAGGCCAGATATGGTGGCTCATGCCTGTAATCCTAGCACTTTGGGGGGCTGAGGCAGCGGATTGGCTGAGCTCAGGAGTTTGAGACCAGCCAGGGCAACATGGTAAAACCCTATCTCTATTAAAATGCAAAAAAATTACCCGGCTGTGGTGGTGCACCCCTGCAGTCCCAGCTACCTGGGAGGCTGAGACCAGAGAATCACTTGGACCCAGGAGGCAGAAGTTGCAGTGAGCCAAGATCACACCACTGGACTCCAGCCTAGGTGACACAGTGAGACTCTGTCCTCCCGCCCAAAAAATTAAAAGAATAAGGCTAAAAAGAAAAATATTTGTATACATCTGTACAATATGTTTGTGTTTTGTTATTACAAAAGAGTCAGAAAGGGTTTTTAATATGTATTTTATTGTGTTTCAGGTTTTGGGGTACATGTAAAGAACATGCAAGATTGTTGCATAGGTACATACATGGCAATGCGGTTTGCTGCCTTCCTCCCCATCACCTTTATCTGGCATTTCTCCCCATATTATCCCTCCCCAACTCCCCATCCCCCACTGTCCCTCCCCTAGTTCCCCCCCACAGACCCCAGTGTGTGATGCTCCCCTCCCTGTGTCCATGTGTTCTCATTGTTCAACACCCACCTATGAGTGAGAACATGCGGTGTTTATTTTCTGTTCTTGTGTCAGTTTGCTGAGGATGATGGTTTCCAGGTTCATCCATGTCCCTACAAAGGACACAAACTCATTGTTTTTCATGGCTGAGAAAGGTTTTCTTAATTTAAAGTTTATAAAGTAAAAAAGTTACAGTAAGCTAAGGTCAATTATTAAAGAAATAAAAATTTATTTTCACAAATTTAGTGTAGGCTAAGTATACGGTGTCATAAAGTCTACAGAAGTGTATGGTAATGTCCCAGGCCCTCACATTCACTCACCACTCACTCACTGACTCATCCAGAGCAGCCTCCAGTCCTGCAAGCTCCATTCACAGCAAGTGCCCTATACAGGTGTACCACTATTTATATATATTTTTACTGTACCTTTTTAATGATTAGACAAATTTGGATTCACAAATGCTTACCATTGTGTTAGAGTTGCATACAATATTCAGTAGAGTAATATGCTGAACAAGTTTGTAGCTTAGGAGCAATAGGTTATATCATATAGCATAGGTGTGTAGTAGGCTATCCTCTCCAAGTTTAAGTACACTCTATAATGTTGCATCATGACAAAATTGCCTAAGAACACATTTCTCAGAACATGTCCCTGTCATTAAGTGAGGTTGTACTTAACGTAATTAATACTGTAATTAATATTTAGAAATCGTAGTCTTTAAAGAAATAAGATCTATCTAGATGTTATATTTTCTGTTAATGCTTTTGGGCACCAACATTTTTTACTAGTAAAATCAACACTTTATTGGGCAAGACAACAATGCAATAAGCACAGCAGGCTCTTGGAAAAATCCTGAAGCAAAACAAATATATCTTTTGACCTTTAACCTTTTCTTTTGGTGCATTTTCATTCACATTCTTCATTCAGATTCTCTTTTTGACATAGTCTGCCCTGAACACACCAGGCTGTCAGACTCCTCAAAACTTTTCTGTTCTCTAAATAAAATAGTGGATTCATGGCATATACTAGTCTTCAAAATGAATGTAAAAGTTTCACTTAAGATATGTAATTTTTTAATGCAGTAAAACAATTCAGCGTTCTTACAGAATAACAGCTGATACTGAAAATTTCAGGCACTGTTGGCATTTCTCCTGTGCCTTCTCAAATCACAGTATGTGAGCTTGCCCAATCCATCTGTTCTGTGCCTAAGTTCAATCATATAGAACCTTCCTTGCTTATTTGGTGTACTTTTATCTATAGCAGGTGCTATTTGTATATTGAAAGATCTATGATCAGTACCATAGAATGATTTTTTAAATAAAACAAGTTTAAAGTGGTTCTGCACAAAAAAAGAAACTATCATCAGAATGAACAGATATCTGACAGAATAGGAGAAAAGTTTTGCAATCTATTCATCTGACAAAGATCTAATGTCCAGAATCTACAAGGAATTTAAACAAATTTACAAGGGAAAAAAGCAAACAACTCCATTAAAAAGTGGGCAAAGGACATGAACAGACACTTCTCAAAAGAAGACATTTATGTGGTCAACAAACATATAAATAAAAGCTCAACATCACTGATAATTAGAGAAATGCAAATCAGAACCACAGTGAGATACCATCTCACGCCAGTCAGAATAGTGATTATTAAAAAGTCAAGAAACAACAGATGCTGGCGAGGCTGTAGAGATATAGGAACACTTTTACACTTTTAGTGGAATGTAAATTAGTTTAACCATTGTGGATGACAGTGTGGTGATTCCTTAAAGACCTGGAACCAGAAATACCATTTGACCCAGCAATCCCATTACTGGCTGTGTACCCAGAGGAATATAAATCATTCTTTATAAAGATACATGCCTGCATATGTTCATTGCAGCACTACTCTCAATAGCAAAGACATGGAATCAACCTAAATGCCCATCAATCATAGACTGGATAAAGATAATGTGGTATATATATAATTTGGAATACTATGTAGCCATAAAATGGAATGAGATCACGCCCTTTGCAGGGACAGGGATAGAGCCGGAAGCCTCCACATTAAACTAACGCAGGAACAGAAAACCAAAAACCACATGTTCTCACTTTTAAGTGAGAGCTGAACAATGAGAACACATGGATGCAGAAAGGGGAGCACACACCAGGACCTGTGGCAAGGCGTCAAGGGAGGGAGAACAACAGGAAAAATTGCTAAAGCATGCTGGGCTTAAGACCTAGGTGATGGGTTGATAGTTGCAGCAAACCACCTTGGCAAACATTTACCTGTGTAACAAACCTGCATGTCCTGGGCATGTATCCCAGAACTTAAAGTAAAACAATAGTAAGAAAAAAAGAAATTTGAAAGTGGTGATAACCAAATTATTTCTATAATATGGATATTAATTTGATTTCCATATGCATATAGAGACTATATATGTACATATAGATACATACATATCTTCTAAATTGTGCTTTAATTTCTACAGTCAAATATGATACAGGAAGATACAAGTATAAACTTTCATTATACATCAAGAAAATCAAAAGCACATTTACAGATTTAACCCAACAGTTCTATTCCCTAGAGAAAGTTTTGAATTTAATTTAGAAAATTAGACACTGTGTTCCCATGGCTATAAAATTTAACATTGTCTTGAACATGTGGAGATACAGAGTAGAAGGATAGTTATGAGAGGCTGGGAAGGGTAGGTGGGGGGTGGGGTGGGGGTGGTGATGTTTAATGGGTACAAAAAAGATAGAAAGAATAAATAAGACTTAGTTTTTGATAGCACAACAAATGACTATAGCCAAAATAATTTAAATGTACTTTAAAAATAACTAGAAGAGCATTTTTCAATTTTTACTATATCTGGCTTTTAGTTTTTTCAGTTCTATTGAGTCTGGAAAATCAAAGTTTCGTACCATTTGACAAACATCTCCTCATTTTCCCTACCCCTCAGCCTCTGGCAACCACCATTCTACTCTGTTTCTACAAATTCAACTTTTTTTTTTTTTGATTCAACATATAAGTGATATGTACAGTATTTGTTTCTCTTTGTTTGCCTTATTTTACTTAGCAAAATGCCCTTCAGGTTTATTCATGTCGCCCCACATGGCAGGCTTTCCTTCTTTTTTAAGGCTAGGGAATATTCTATTGTCTGTATATGCCACATTTCCTCTATCCATTCATACATCCATGTATGCTCAGGTTATTTCAGTATCATGGCCATCATGAATAATGCGGTAATAAACATGAGAGTGCAGACATCAAAACTGTCTTTCTTAGGGTGCAAGTTTAAGAGAAATGCTCAAAACTTGGCATATTT
Source organism: Cheracebus regulus (assembly GCA_963574635.1). Classification (NCBI taxonomy): domain Eukaryota; kingdom Metazoa; phylum Chordata; class Mammalia; order Primates; family Pitheciidae; genus Cheracebus; species Cheracebus regulus. The sequence goes on along the minus strand of CAUYQU010062473.1, from coordinate 71,674 downwards.
ACAAAAGTAATGCCAGTCATTGAGGTCTCTTGAGAAACAACTGACTTTTCCAGATGACAGCCTCTTTTCTTTTATTAGTCACTTTACCTTTATTCTACAATAATTTTGTTGAGAACATGTGTGACTTTGAGACATATCATTTATTATTTATGACCTGATATCATAGCTGCTTACTATAAATAAATCAAAATTGTAAGGTCAGAGGAACAAATTATTTCAATTTAGAGATTAATGGTGGAAGACCTCCACAAGGATTCAGACACCTTAACTCCCTTAAAATTTGCCTGTACAACTCACGTTTGTGCTGTTATTTACGCATAGGTATTTTTTTTCCCCCTAGACATACTTTATGCTGCCTAAGGCCAAGACAATATTTTATTTCCTTTAAACCTCACAATGTTAAAGCGGAAACACGATAAAATGTTTAATGAATGAAATTCAGAAACTACACCAGATTGTTTTTTTAAAAAAAGGAATAAAGCCATTCTGTTTCTATATATACTGTACATATTTAAAAAGAGGAATTTACTTTAGAAGTAACAGGAAAAAACTCCCTAACTTTGTAAGGATCAAGGCTTTAGTGGAGAAACATAAGGGCATAAAAACCTATTTTGTTAGGGGCTAATGGACAGAATAATTCAGATTCTTGTTTGATTTCTATTCTTTGAACAGTTGCTAGATCACCTAATTAATTTAAAACAGGCTTTAAACCTTAACCCGATTTTAAATGGAAATGGTAAGCATCAGTCAACAGAAGATAAAGTTGCAGAATTATCTTTGGAAGAAATATTAACACATCCCTTTTGGTCGTTATTATTTTAGTTTAAAGTTACTGCTAGATGTTAATGATATTGAGATAGATTACTTAAAAATTCTTAGTATGTCAACATTGAATTTTTAAAATATCTTTGTGTTTCATAGTCAAAGTGATTATGACCTTAAGCTAAATTTCAGTACTCCATTTAATTGTCCAAGTATCTATAAACAAAAAAGACTGAATGTGAAATTGTGACTAAGCATAAATATTTGTATATCTGAATATGATGTAGTAATTACTTCTTTTCCTCCAAAGATACTTAGAGTTCAACAAACTATTGACTGGATAAATATTATAACTTTACAATACAGAGAAAAATTAAGAATCCCTAGAGTCAATTGAAAATGAAAGGAGAAAATGATTTTTGATCTTCCTTTGTTCTGTGTTTCTGAAGTTTTCTGTCCTGTGCCATGGACTGAAACTGATTTTTAGCAGACATGTAATTAGCATTAATTTTAAATATTATTTACAAATCAACTTCTTTTACTCATGTTTCATTCATACCACTTAATTTACTCTTATATACCCAATACTAGTTGTTCTTGGAAGGAAAGAAAGAAGAATAATTTTAAAATTGTATTCGCTTGAATTTTTGCATGTCATTGCATTTTTGTCCTTCAGGAGATATGATTTTAGAGATAAATTCTCCTTGGTCATCCCCTCAGTCTAAAATTACACTCATATCAACTCTTATCTGTAGTTCTTTGAATACTTAACCTACATATTTATAATCATTTATGTTTAACAAAACATTTTTTGATTAGCATTTAGAGGCTTCCCAGTTTTGTGCTGTTACAAATTCTGTTGCTATAATCATCATTGCACTTACATCTTTGTGCTCTCATTTCTTAGGCTATTTTTATAGAATATCTTCTCAAGATTAAGAATAGTTAAAATTATTATACCTCTATTTTCGTCAGGCTTAAAGAGCATTCTTTCATTAAATTCAAGAGCATCTTAATAGGCTAATTTCTGCATTCTACAACTATAAACACTAAAGAGAAAAATAATTCAATGGAACAAATGTTTAGCGATAGTAGCTACATGGCTACCTGACATTTATTATATTTCTCTTATTTGAGTCACCTTTGAAATTATTCTTTTATTTACCATAAGAGTAGCTTCAAAGGTGACTCAAACAAGACAAATATGTCTGAGTTTTGAAATAGCCATCCAACATAGAAAGGTAATTTTAGTGGTCTGAAAAATGCCTTTTTAAAAGAATTATACTTTAGTTTCTGGGGTACATGTGCAGATCATGTAGGATGTTGTATAGATACATAAATGGCAAGGTAGTTTGTTGCCTCCATCTCCCTGTCACCTATATCTGGCATTTCTCCCCATGTTATCTCTCCCCAATCTCACCACTCCCCACTGTCTCTCCCCTAGCCCCGCCAACAGACATTTTTAAGATTCACAACATAGTTTAAGGACATATTAAGTTCAAATATTGCCAATATATTTATTAGGTGTGACGGGATAATATGAAAGTGAATCATACATATGCTTTGCCTTAAGGATCTTAATAATTGTAAACAAAAGACAAGATTAAGCCTAAAAGAAAGTGAAAATGTTTCAGAGTAGTCAAGAAGTTAAAGTTACAGGGACAAAAAAAAAAATGTGGCACATATACACCATGGAATACTATGCAGCCATAAAAAATGATAAGTTTGTGTCCTTTGTAGAGACATGGATGAACCTACAAACCATCATTCTCAGCAAACTGACACAGGAATAAAAAACACCGCGTTTTCACTCATAGGCGGGTGATGAACAATGAGAACACTTGGGCAGAGGGAAGGGAACAACACTCACAGGGCTAGGTGGCAGGGGATGGAGAGGAGGGGAGGGGAGGACAGCAGCAGGGAGGGGAAGATGGGGAAGGGTAACAACAGGAGAAATGTCTGATATAGGTGGCGGGGTTGCAGGGGAAGTGGAGACAGCAAACCATCATGGTATGTATATACCTATGCATCAATCCTGCAGGATGCAGAACATGCACATGTAACCCAGAGCCCAAATACAATTAAAAAAAAAACAGCTGTGAGAAAGTAAGGTAAAACCAAAAGCATGTAATTGAGGAAGGTTTCATGGAAGATGTTCTTTGTTAAACTTTAATGGATAAATAGGATTTAAAACCATGGAGATGAAGGAGAGAGGCGTGCATTCTAATAATGGGGACATTTATTAAGTGCTTCCTATTTCCTGGATTTGAGGCACTTTATGAATTAAGCAATTATAATTTTAGTTCATCTAATTTTTCCAAAAACACTATGTAGTTAGATACTGTTATTATCTACACTATACTGACAGGGAAACTGAGGTCCACAGAAATTTTGTGACTGGTAAAATGTCCCAGGATTATTAAATGGCAGCACTAAGACCTCAACCAAGATCAGATGTAATAGCATGAACAAAGCTAGAGGCCTTAAAACACAGAATGATTATTGGGAATGGTGAGCTATTGGGTTTAGGCAGAGTATCTGACAAATAAAAATGAGTAGTGGTTGATGAGATTGGAAAGATCTGTCAGAATCAGTTATGGAGGTTATCAAATACTAGCTTAGGAAACCTATAGAGAGTTTTTGACTATCTAGTGACAGTGGTTTTGGGCAGGTTGAAAATAAGACTTTAAAGGGATTACTGGATTTTGTAACTAGGCAGTCATTTGTATAGTCATCACATTTATTCAGTAATTTCTGTAGGCTAGGATTTTGAGGCAAATGTTGCCAATGTTGAGAATAATGAGGATAGAGAAATGGCCATTGGATGTGGAAAGGGGAAGGAACTGATCATCTTCCATTATGCACTTTCTCTTCTACAGTTAGCTTATCAACTTTTTAAATGATTCATTGGCTCTTCTCTTAATAGTGAAGACTATAATAATAATAAAAATATCATTATTGAACTTATATATGCTAGACTATGTCGATTGCCTTATATATATTGTCTTTTTAATCTTCAAAATAACTCTACGAGGTAAAAACAGTATTAACTGTATTTTACAGATGAGGAAACTGAAGGCTGGAGGCTCAAGCAACTTGCTCATGGTTACTAATTGGTGAATCCAAGATTTAGTCAGTATTTGATTCCAAAGGCATTGGAATATAAAAGCTGTGTTATAGCACTGCATTTTTATAACATGTTCTACTCTACTAGCTCTGTAGTGTCTACACTCTTATCCTCAGAACTTGGAAACTACTGCTCAGCCATGCATTTTGTGTCTGATTCAGTTTAATGATTTTAAAATTTTATTTTATACAGTTCTTTTTTTTAAATACTATCACAAGTCAATCTTTTTAAGAATGATAGTAGCAAAATATATTCAGCAACTACTCTATGACAGGCAGTACGCTACCTGCTTCATATGTAATAATGACGTTTAATCCTTGCACAACAATCCCACTAAGGTTATCATCATTTTACATTTCAGAAAACTGAGACAGAAAGCATATATACAGATCCCAAGGTCAAAACCAGTATTTGAAATTAGTAGCCTGCCTCCATAGCCTGTGCTTTTAACCATGACATATGAGTCCTTTTGAAAAATAAAGGATAAGTTTTGAGGATTTTTAGTTTTTTCTTTTAGGTGTTTTTTGCTGTTAACAATCATATTTATTTATGATCTGTGAACCTGGCTATGTTAGAATTTAAAAAGACAAAATCTGTCTTTAGCTTTCATAACTATCACTTTAAGTACAATTGTAGTGTTGCCAAAATTGCATTTTTTCACTACACACTGATTTTATTATTTATTATTCGTTACTTTATTCTTTTTAAATTAAATTTATTATTTATTTTCATTAAAAAATTTAAAATAATTTCAATGGATATATAATATTTATACATATTTTGGGATATATTTGGTATTTTGATCCAAGCACACAGCTGTAATGATCACATCAGGGTAATTGGGATATCTGTCACCTCAAACATTTATTTTCATTGAGAACATTTCAATCCTTTTCTTCTAGCTAGGTTGAAATATGCAATAAGTTATTGTTGACTATAATCTCCCTACCATAACAGTGAATAGTAAAACTTATTCATTCTATCTATTTTTGTACCCATTAACCAATTTCTGTTCATCCTCCTTCCTTTTACCCTTCCTGGCTTCTCATAACCACCATTCTACTCTCTGCCCCCAATAAGATCCACATTTTTAGCTCCCACATATGAACATGAAATCATCAGAGATATGCACATCTAAACCACAATGAGATATCATCAGTCACCACAGTTAAAATGACTATTACCAAAAGACAAAAAATAATGGATGCTGGCCAGGATGCAGAGAAAGGGCAACGCTTGCACACTATAGGTAGAAACACAAGTAGTACAGTCACTGTGGAAAATAATGTGGAAATTTCTCAAAGTAGAACTACCATATGACCCAATTCCACTGCTAAGCATATATCCAAAAGAAAGGAAATCAGTATATTGAAGAGATATCTGCATTCCCATGTTGATTGTAGCATTTCACAATAGTCAAGATATGGAATCAACCTAAGTGTACAACCACAGATGAATGGATAAAGAAAATGTGGTTTACATACACAATGGAAAATTATTTATGAAATCTTGTCATTTGCAATAACATGGATGAAACTGGAGGTCATTATGTTAAGTGAAGTCAGCCAAGATTGCATTTTAATGCTAGCTAACTTTATCAGAAAATTTCACTTAAGAATCATTATTTCACTGGGTTTTTGAAACAATGAAAACTTTTAAAGATTAAATACATGGCAAATTTTTATTTATATCTTCCTATTATTTACTTAGCACTGGAATAGTGCTTGGAGAAGATAGTTAACACATTAAGAAAATATTGTATTTTGGAGACTTATTGGTGGCTCGTTGGTCCTCCCAAGTGATTCCTTGGCTGAAGATGTATCTGATAGTCATTTGAAAGGTTTCCGAAGGCTACAAAAATCTGTCTGTTTCAATGAGTAAAATAGCTTGCTCTGGGAAAATGACTCCCTCTTTCTAGGTCCACTTATTCTATAGATGTCACAGAGAAAAAATAAAGTCTATGTCTACATTTATCATTGCATTGGTTTTCAATTAGTTTTCTTGGCCATCTTTTAGTAACTTCTATTCAAAGAGTTGTTTTGCTTTACAATCCTAGGTATGTTCCCTATGGATCAGCAGTGTATCTTTGTCTATAAGCATAGAAACAAGGAAGCTGTATTTATCCTAAGTTTTTGTTGTTACTATTAGAAAACCTACAAAGATAACTCTATTTGGTTTAATTATCCTTAATTTAAACCTTTGTGTTAATGTACACCTACCTTTCCTTTTCCATTTTCATATTAACTTTTTGAAAGTATTATTCTACATAGAGACTATGTTGATAACAGTTTGGCAAGACAATGAGGAAACAAGATATTTCTATTGGATGATATAAACAGATATAACCATTCTGGAGGGAAATTTAGTAGTTTTTACCCAAAGCCTCAAAAACATTATATCCTTTGATTCAGTAAGTTTACTTATTAGGGATTATTCTAAGAAAACAGATGATATATGTAAGGCTTTGTACACAAAGATGTTATTATGCTGTTATTTATAATACTGAAAAATGGAAAAAACTGAAAAATATAGGAATAGTAGATTGGTTCAATGAAGTATGGTACCTCTATTTGATAGAATACAGTTAGCCATTAAACATTATGTTGTAGAAAAGTACTTATTGATGTAAGGAAATGTTCATAATATAATACTTGGTAAAGATGAATAGTTTGCTATCATTTTAGGCATATATTATTTAAAATACTAAAAGTAAAATATCAATAATGGTTATCTCTGTATAATGAAATTTTATGAGTGATTCTCCCCATCTTTTTGATCTTTATGTTTTCTTCTGTCTGTATAGACATGAAGTACTTTTGTAACTGGTATAAAAAGTTAGCCAAATACAAAGTCAGTATTACCTAGAAAATTACTGCATCTCTTATTTTCCTCTATTATGTGATCTGTGATACAGGTTTACTGATGATGATGAAATTAGAAAAAAATGAATCTATTAATAACTGGAGTAAAAAAAGAAATGATGTATTATTAAAGTTTGCTACTGTCATTTGCATATTGAAAAGGTACCATATCTTTACCATTTTAGACAGGCAAAGGTGTTTTATTTGAGGCACAAACACTTCATCTAAACATCTGAACTGACCCTTTGTGTTGTGGTACCCTACAACATCTACCCCAACAGCCAGCACTGATTATTTGCCATAATAATTAGGATTTCAATAGCAATGGTCAGCCTCCATATGTAAGGTATTCTTTCCTAATAGCTTTGCTGTGCACTATAGATATGTATGCCCCCGAATTCGACCATATTCCTTGTAAATGTGATAGTTTAATCACTTCTCAAAAAAAGAGAAGTAGGCACTCTGCAGTATTTCCAGTGCTTTCCGTTGTCCTGCGGTTGGTGAAAACAGCTTAAGATCAACTCTAACTAGCAATGATTAGTTAGACAAATAGTGTCACAAAGTTATGCCATACAGTTTTTTCCATTTTTTTCATATAGCACTAAGATTGTTGTGAGAGTTAATTTGTCAAAAACAGTCTGTACCAGCTTTAGCCCAGTATAAATAAAGTGTGAAAGTAAACAATCAATCACACACACACATCATAAATAATATGAAGGCACATAAGGAATGATTTTTTTAAAAGTTTAGATAAATAAAGTAGATTTGAATATTTTCATGAAATTAGACTAGAAATATAGTACAACATTAGAAAAACTGAAATCTGAAGCAAAAATTTAGTGAAAAGAGGAAGCACATGAGAAACAGTGGTATTTGTTGAACTATTGAAATACTCCAAAAAACTAGTTCCTATTTTTAAGAAAAACATGAAGTCTACAGGTATATATTTAAAAGATGAGTCAAATTGGGAGCCATCTTTAAAAAATCAGACTTTTGGTCTATTTTTTTTTTTTGGCATTTGTTTTGCATAGTTGAAATTGTACCCCAAAAATATATTGGGATATTGTTTTCCATTTAATATGCTATTATGCTATATATTTTCCTTTATCATTAACATCTTCTGATCATAATATTCAATGGTTACATGGTATTACACTTTTTATGGCATTCCATAATTTAACTAATCTTTATCTTATTATTTCGATTTTTAAACTTTTTTTTTTGAGAAGGAGTATCACTCTTGTCACCCAGGCTGGAGTGCAATGGCATGATCTTAGCTCACTGCAACCTCCACCTCCCAGGTTCAAGTGATTCTCCTGTCTCAGCCTCCTGAGTGGCTGGGATTACAGGCATGTGCCGCCACACCTGGGTAATTTTTTTTTTTTTTTGTATTTTTAGTAGAGACAGGGTTTCATCATGTTGGTCAGGCTGGTCTCAAACTCCTAACTTCAGGTGATCCGCCTGCCTTAGCCTCCCAAAGTGCTGGGATTACAGGCGTGAGCCACTGTGCTCAGCCTTCTAAATAATACAGCACTGAACAGCTTTGAGCAACAATCCTAATCTGCACTATTGCCTTTAGATAGGAAATACTAAGGCAAACAATAGAACATTTTTAAGACTCAATACATTTTGCCAAGCTATTTTGAGAAGTGCACTAATTTATACTTTTTAAAACAGTAGTATGTAAAACAAAATGAATTATTTGTATTTACTGAGGTATTCTTTGAAGCACGTTACTTTTGAATACAAATAAAAGGTAAATGGTTTATGATAATTTAGAAATTTTATATAGAAAACTTGTGATTCTTATAGTTTCTTTTTACTGTTTCTCAACCTAAAAAATATTAAAATGGATGTTATTTGAATTACTAAGATATAGTGTGTTTATACAAAAATATAATTAAAAATGGTGATTTATATTGGGAAAAACCAGGAAACAGGAATTCTGAATTCTGACCTTGGCTCTGCTACTAACTGATCTTGGATATGTCACTTAACTTCTCTAGAATTTAGTTTTTCCCATCTGTAAAACGAGTGCATTGGATCACAGGTCCCTAAGAGATGAAAAGCAAGAGCTAAACAAGCAGTAATTATAATAAAGAAATTCTTGCTCTTTTAAAAATGCTGATCATTTATTATTTGAGATATTCTTGTGTGCAGCAAGTCATTAAATAAATAAAGTTACCCTCAATGTGTGCTTTTTACTCTGCCATGGTGTGAATGTTTTTGTACCTCCAAAGTTCATATGTTGAAAATGTAATCACCAATACAAGGGCATTAGTTGAGACATTTGGGAGGTGATTAGACCATGAGGGCAGAGCCCTCATAAATGGAATTAGTGCCCTTATAAAAGAGGCCCTAGACAGTTGCCTTTCCCCCTTTTCTGCCATGTGAGGTTAGAGTGAGACTTCTCAGCCTCAAGAGCTGTGAGAAATAAATATTTTTTGTTGATATGCTACCCAGACTGTAGTATTTGGTTATAGCAGCCCAAATGGATTAAGATACTCTCTTCTGGCTCTCTCTTCATTCAGTCCAAGGGTGGTGTTCTGCTAGGTTTTGGCTACTCATATTTCTTTTATCAAATATTTGTTAAGGCTAGGGACTGTCTAGAGGTATTCTACTTTACTATTATGACTATACCTTAGTAACACTGGTATGAGTAGGATACTGTATGAATAAATAATTTGTTTTAGAAAACTAGGTATCTTATAGTTTTAATAATTCATCATGTTAGATTTTCTGAAAACTAGGTATCTTATAGTTTTAATAATTCATCATGTTAAATTACTATTAAGAGGGTCAAGTGATAGATTTTGAGTAATTTTTTGGTTTAAATAGATCTTATCAACTAGATAATAGAGTGATTAAGAGCTGCCTTGCAATGAGCTTTCATGTTTTTATTGCAAAGATCAATTGTGTTTGCAAGAAAACACTGAAGAAAATTAGATTATATATACTAACTAATAACATCCAGAGAATGATAAAAATATCAATGTTTATATTCATGCTATGACAAAATACCTGAAGGAAAAGTTCAATTTTCTTATTTTTTATTATTGATTCATTTAATAACTTTGATATCTAATAGTAGAGGAGATTAGGAATGAACCTTGCTTGACGTTTCTCTTTCCCTCATTTCTCATATTCAATCTCCAAATTCTATCTTTTTTTCACTAAGCTGTGTACCTAGAATCTATTCATTTCTCTTCATTCCTACTGTCACTTCTTTAGTTCAGGCCATCCATCATCCCCTGATTGAAGTTATGTAACATCCTCCTAATTTGTCTCCCTTCCTCTGGTTTTGTTTTACACAATTGATTGTCTATAGTGTAGCCAGGAAAATTTCAACCTGATTATGTTGATTTCCCTAAGGGTAAAGCTCACATTTCCCTAAGGGTAAAGCTCACACTTTAAATGGCTCCTGAGGCTTACCATGACTGGCCCTCACTTCTCATCTCTCCCCTCTGTTCTTACATGTTATGGTCTATCCATGCTGTTTTTACCATTCCTTGACTGTGACTAGGTCAGGATCTTCTGTTTTAACAGCACTTCCTTAGGGAAATACTTTCAGATCCCTAGATTAGGGTATGATGTCTTGCTATTGCTTTCATGTCAACTTTTAATTCTTCAGTTATAACAAAATATACTTGTTTGATTTATCTGCTTTCTGTGATGGCAGGTTTTGTGTTGTTTGTTGTGGAGTCCCTAGCACCTATATAGTGCCTGACTTATAGAAGGTGTTCAATATTTTCTACAGGAAAGAATGAATATAGAAAGAGAGACAGTGTAGCTTAGGAAGGCTTTATTGAGAAGATAGGTCTTAAAGGATGAGTATCTATTTTGATTATAATAAGAGAGTAAATACTACATAGATAGAAATATTTGTTTACATGTGATTTTTCATTCAGATGTGTTGTCATATACATACAGCCAAACTACCAAGCTCTGTGTCTGGAACCTGTGCAGTTAGAGGCAGTAGTTTATCTAAAGGGATAATTTGGATCAGCCCAGTTTCTTAAGATTCACTGTGACTAGTCTCCATCAAACGTTGTGAGTGGGAGAAGGGAAACTATTCACGGGTAGATAAATAAAGTATTCACAGAGTCATGAATTCAGGCTGTTCATAATTTGAGGGCTATTTCAAGGTGATATGCTGTACTTGGTGTCTTAATTTTGAATGTAGTTGAATTGACTATAATCTTAGTCTTTTTTTTTTTAATTTGTGTTTTCTTTATCTCTAAAATACAACATTTTGTCACATAGTAAAGGGAAAGCATTTCCAATTATAATTTTTGAGATATTGATTTTCTATTATGAGAACACTTTATCAATCTTAAAGTTACCTGATTCTGCTATGTTGTGGTAAAAGAAAACATTATTCAAACTTTGGTAAATAAAACACAGTGAAAATTCATAATAAAAATGCCAGTAACTTACATAGGTTTCATTACCAGACTTAACCATGCAGTCTTAGAATTTGATAATAGTACATTATCTTTTGCATGGTAACTATTTAGAAGAAGATACTAAATAAAAATATAAAATGTATGTTGGTATGAAGAATGTGAAACATAAATGAAATCCCTGAAAATTAAAAGGTGAATATATATTTAACTATTTACTGTTGTATACAATTATCAAAGACTGCCAAAATAAAAATCATTTTTAGGCACTCATCATTTTGATGGCTTGGATAAGTGATGATATCCAGAGGTTGGAGGAAAGATTCCTTTAAGAGAGTATAATTTTGCTTGGTAAATCATAAAGCTTAAAGCTTAGTCACGTATAGCGAAAGCTGCCTAATAATTAAGAGTTGACATTTTAACATGGCATTTGCAACAGACACATTGGATACTTAATTAAATGGAGAACTGCTTATTTTTAAAGGACTGAAAAAATTTGACTATACTTGGCAAATGAAATCTTCATAGTAGCAGAAATGGGAAATCTGAAGGATGTGGCTCATGATCTGTTTGGATGATGCAGAATTGCTCTACGCAGTAAGCTTACTGTTTTCAGACAGCATTAGCAGCATCAGCAAATACAACTGTGTCAGTCTCTCTTAGTATGGGGTGTTTGTAACTGCACAGGGGCGACGATAAACAGTATATGTGATTTGATATCTTGATGATGGCTTAAACAGATACTGATGGACAGATCTGCTGTTTGATATTTTTTTCACTAGCCCTGAAGATGCTGAGACATAGAGATGGCTGTGATTATCTTTTATAAGACAGGAAATGCAGTCTTTAGGGGTTTCTGGAAATAGAAAGGCCATGCAGTCTGGAACCTGTGAGCCTTTTCAATCTCTAAGTCATCAGGTATGACCTCATGAATTATGATGATACTATCAGAATGTAGGGTGCTTGCTTTTTCTAGTTCTTACTCATTGAAAATATGTTCATTAATGTAATTGTTTACTGTCAGACTTAGGATATTTGAGCAAGTAAGATTTACAGCAGCTAAACAATGTGATTATTAGAAATGTGTGTATATGTGTGTGCCTGTGTGTGTATGTGTTTGAATTTGTGTTTACTTTAGCTTCTTGTGGGGTAGAGGGGGCTAAAGCAAGAGATTCTTGGAATGTGATTAAAAGCAAGGTTTGAGACGTTTCAGATTTTTTCAGATTAAGCCTGAGTAGAGTGGATCTTTATATTTTACTTCAAGTGATAAAAATAGTATAAATTGATCAAACTGATAAGGATACATCATAGCTAGCTGCTTATAGATAGTGATATATTACAAATATTTTTATTATTTGGAATTTCTTAAGCATAGAAACTGATGCTGCTACCATTGTAGTGTGCTACATAGCAATGAAAGTTTGATGAATAGAATCATCTTTATCAGCATCTGACCTATAAACTAGTTTCCTGAAATTTTTATTGCATTATCTGAACTGTTTTAAAGACACTGGTTTTAATCATTTCCAGATTTATTCAAATACTGATGCTCTCGGTGCTTTTAAGGTAGATATACACTAACACATTGTTCATAGATGAAAGCAGACTATAAATCTGTTTTTCACAAAGAAAGCTTGTGACATTTAAGCTTGTTGAAGATTTTTTGACCCAGAGAGCTTCGTCCTTTGCTTACTTTCATTTTCAAACTGAAAATACTTGACTATATTAAACATGCAAATGATTTGGATTTTATGTCCATTTTGTCCCCAAACTCTGCCATTTATTTTAGACTATTTTCACCCATCAAGTTATATATAATGCATTTAACTTTGATTTGTTGTAGCATATCCTCAGAATTATATACTTGAGTAAGAAACTACCTATATTTGACATTCAGATTTTGAAGGAAATATATTTCATTTTTTAAAATATTGGACATACTTCTGCATCAATGTTAGAGAACTTTTCAGGTACTCCATATTAAATGATCAAAAAGAGATAAACATGTGGCAGCAGTTGTCAACACAAAGATGGTTTTGTCTTCATGATTCTATAGCCTGGTTGTAATTTAATGCCTCATCAGGGTTAAATGATATAGATTTAAAAAATGAATATATTTAAGGCAGTCTGAAACAATGAATTGATTCAGTTAATGGGTAAGTTTCTCCTTTTTAATTAAAAACATATTCTGCCTACTGATATTGACTATAATTTATATGTTATTCAGGCTACTTAGCCAGCTTATATTCTTATTAGTAGGGAAGATTGCCATATTCTTAAGCTTGATTAATTTTGAAATGATTTGAATATACCTTTTAGTTGCAACAAAACCTGTCTAATCTGTTAGAATTTATTTCCAGTATTTGCATGTATTAGTCATTATGAGTACATTCTGTTTCTTGGCATTGCTTTGGGATTCCTCTTGGTATTGGTTTCACGGCATTCTGCTATTTTTCACTGTATTCCTGACCTTTCAAGAAAACCAGACTGTAAAGATTTTTTGTTACTTTGCTTTAGTGGCACTTAAATGAGGATCTCTCAATAATTTTGTAAGGTGGAAAAATTACTATTTTAAAATTGTTGTTTCTGTCACAAATGAGAGAAATTTTTCTCTGTTACTACTTCAAAATACACTACATTAAAAAGTAAATACTGTTTAGAATGTTGGTTAAATGCAATGTCAACCTTTCTTTCTGCATGGCAAGATAATCTTGACCTTTAGAATGGTAAAACTGATTGTAAACTTGCCCGGTAATGATTGGTCATCTTCCTTACAAAGGTTGCCTTCGTTTATACTGTTTTACATGCATTTCATTATACATCATAAAGGTTTTTAAAGGTAAGCTGTCTATAAACAACTATTTGAGTAATTCTTCAATTCGGTAAACATCGTAAAGGCTGATCATTGCATGATACTGTATATATTTGGTGTTATGAGGAATGCAGAAAAGAAAAAGTCATTTCCTGTTTTCAAGGAGATTAGAAAACCTATACAATTAGTTGTGTTTATATTTTGAATTGACTTTTAATAGGCAGTATGCTACACTCAGTTTCAACTTAATCTATAAGCTGATGAATCTTAGAATGAGTTACCTGTAACCTTGTTTTCCTCATGTAAATTCCTTGATATTAGATAAATGAAGGTTTAGGTCAAACTGTATAATTATGCATCCCATAACTTTAGTGAAAACTGCTTTAAAGACATTTAGAGTGCATAATTCCTTGTATAAGGCTTTATAAACTGTGCATAATTTCTTGTACAGGACTTTATACATCATGCAAAGTAAAATAGCTTTGCGTGTTGTATAAGCCATTATAGTCAGCATGAGACTGAAGGTGGACCTAGTCTGCTGGCAGGGGGCAGAAGTATCAGCTCAAAATAGAGACGTTACCAATCTTGTCTAATTCCAGGCTCAGTATGGGTAATTAAGTATTACAGAAGGAGTTTGACTTCATAGAAATAAAACTTGGAAATAAAGAGTAGCAAGTGTGGAAGTGTCTGATACTAACTAGGTCATTTGGAGAGTCCTTTGAATAAAATGGAGGAATAGGTCTTACCTCAGGCTCTGAGAAAGCAGATTGGGACCAACTAATGTGGAAGTGGATATAAGCTGCTGCTTTGTGAACAGTCAGGCCTTACTCTCTTCTCTTTCATTCCAATATGCTTGCTGAAAGTTGCAGGAAGGTGGGTAGGGCAGATGCGAAGCCCTTGTTTCCCCAGAATCCCAAACTGGGACACGCTGCCTGATAGTGCCTCCAAAGTGTCTGTTTCTTTGTGTTAGAGCAATAGAAAGTTCATTTGCAAATTCTTCTGGTTTGTAATGGCTAGCTGCAGTAAGAGGCTAGTGCGATGGTTCAGTGTCTAGACTGTCACGTTCTCTGGGTTCAAATCTTAGCTATACTACTTATCAGCTGTATGATCTTGGCTTGTTTCCTGATATGTAATATAGGGATAATAGTGGCATCTACTTCAAAGAGTTGTAGTAAATATTAAGTGAGTTAATGTATATGAAATATTTATAAAAGTACCTGATGTATAGCAAACGTATTATTGTCAACATACTTTGTCCACAGACTTTGTTATAGACATTCTAAGAGGTTAGATGGGCTACTGGCAAGATTTTGTAACAGTCATCATGCAGTTTAGTTTTGTTCCCTCTCCCTCATTCTCTTTATCAAATAAGAAACATATGCTACACTGAAATGTAGTTATAAAAATGCAAACAAAGAACAACATGCTATATCCGATTCAATTCTAACACTTACTGACAATAAGAATTGTGACTTGATGAAAGATTTTGTGTTTAAACTTTGCATCTGCCTACTAGGCTGATTCAAACTCTTAGAATTCTATGTGTGTAGATTCTTTGCTTGTCTGTAGTATACCATCTACTTTTTTCCTGACTGAAAGATTGCTAGAATTTGGGGAAAATTTAACAGCAACCTAAGGTCTTTTTTGGCTATTGTTTAATACTAAAATTAAGGGGTAAAAATAAAGGCTTAAAGAAAATAATGGGGCAAATTTACATAGCACAGATTTAATGATACTCAGTCATCAAAAATGTCCAAGACAAAAAATTTTACTGAAAGTCAAACACAACTTGTTTTTAATAATTTTATATCTTGGCATTTTTATTCTAGATGGAATACTAAAATAAAATATATTATAAATAGAATACTATATATAGAAATAGAACAATTCAAGTTCCCATTTGATAGAGCATAATATTTTGAATTGCTGGTGATTATTTAATGTAAAAGCATCTATCTGCTTAAAATTGTCACTAAACTTCAAAGTACAAATGAGTAATATGATATTTGGATTAAATTTACATGCTTAAATATGGCATTTTGTTACATCTCTGAATTTCACTTCTCTTCTCTGAAGAAATTTCCTCAGTGTGCTGCTGTTCCCCCAAATTGGCACAGGGTCAGTTGAATCTCAGAATAATGCAATTTTTAAAAACAAATATACAAAACCCTACTATGTTCTAGAAAGAACTTACTGGGCAAGGATATAAAATTCTGCAGGTCTCTGCCTTCAGTAGGTCACAGGTAATGGGTTATAACTACAAAATACAAGTAACTATAGCAGAATATGGAAAGTAGTGAATGCCATGAGGTAGATCTTGAAGACTGTCAAAGATAGAGAAAGGGTCATTTCAGGCAGAGGAAACAACATAATTAGGGAGGCAGAAAGCAAATAATAGAATAGTTCATTTTGGCTATAGCCTATTGAGATAATTTAGACTTATCACATGAAAGGTTTGTTGAGACCAGATAACTGTAGAATCTTGAATGCTAGATTATGATTTCTAAACTAAGAACATTTGTTTGCCAATGTTCTTATTCCTGGAAAAAAATAAAATAAAAAACAAAAGAGCAGTACCTATATTTTGAAGTCATTTTCAGAGCTCTAACTCTCTTGAGACTTTGAGAATGAAAATTAAATTCCTAAGTAGATTTAGTAGTTAGTAGACAAGGTAGGGGGTAGAAACAAACTGAAGGATTTTAATAAAATTTTCTATCAAAATTGCACATGAGAACATTTCTCAGTCTATCCACAAGCACTCAAAAGTCCTAGATTTCAGATCCTAAGAGACCTCCTGCTTGTCCCTGATGTAAACTCCATTTTATTCATACATAATCTGATTTAGCTTTGGCTTTGTTTTTGACATTTCCTAGAGCAAGGACAATCTAGTGGGATCATTTTAATACAATGAATACTCATGTTACTATGGTGAATAGTTGGATAAAAAGGACTTTGTCTTAGGGAAAATTGGAAATTAAAATTGCTATTTTGAATCACTGAAGTCACTGAATATTTTACCTTTGTTCTTTGTTCATTTAAAAATGATAAAGTAAACCATGTTTGCAAATACTTTCAATATCACCTTCTTCTATGCTATACACCAGAGGCATTTTAGTATTGCCTGAGATTAGTAAAAAAGCTGGATACTGTCCAAGAGCAGATTTCCTTTAGATGTGACAGCTGGGATGTGACTTTTGGTATCAGATGCAGGAAGACGTCATTTGTACATGGTAATTGTGAAAAAAATGGAAACTATTATCCCCACTTAGTATAAATCATCCGTAAAAAGTATGTCAGATGTAAAACTCCTGGAATTCTACACGGAGAGTTAAAATAAAACCAGACACAGGTGCTCATCTGACTCTATTTTTAGAACAATGGGAGACTCATATAACTATTTCTTCCTGTAGAAATCTGCATTATTTGAAAGCTGTATTTTCTAGAAGTTCTTGGGAAGTCATACTTATTAATCTTTGCAACTTCACATTGCCTAGGAAAGAGCCATATACCTGGTAGGAACCCAACAAATTTTTAGTACTTGTTTCAGAATCATAGTTCCATTTCTGAAAGAAAACTTAGATATCACTGGGCTTTGAGTTGCTCTAAAATGTTTAAACATTTACACACAGGTTTCTTTCTCAAAAAGCAGACAAAAGTCATTTAGAGGAAAAGGACCCTTTCTTTACCCCAAGACTTAAAAAAAATGGCAATACAAGAAGATTAAGAATAATAAGTTAAAGGATAATTCAATATTCTTCCCTGAGACTCCTCTTTCTAAAAGGCAACAGAGACTGGTTCAAATGAAGCATATTATGATGTGAGGCATGTAAATATATACTATTATCCCTACTCATTTTTTTCCCTAAATTCAACTTAATCTCATAAGAATTAGTTGAGGTTGCTGTATAATATGGAGTAAAGCTGTATATCACAGTGGCGAAGAGCTAGGTTTCCAGAGCTGGAATCCTGTGTTAGGATCCCACATCTTCTACTCTACTGGCAGTTATTTTAGTAAAGTTACTTAATCTCTCTTTTCTTCAGTATTTTCACCTGTGAAATGAGGACACTGATATGCTACTCTCTAGAGTTGTAATGAAAATCAATTAAATTAATGAATTAATACTTCAAACAGTGCCTAGAGTGTTTGATACAGTGCCTAGCTTAATAAACATTGGCTATTATAATTATTCCCACTGAACTAGGTAAAAACTACAATTATGTATATATATTTGTATGTATTCATACATATATATACACACACACACATACTACACATCCTATGTATACACAATTTTAGTATGTATGTGTGTCTATACATACATATACATTCTACCTGAAGTATATATAGTATACTGAAAAAGAAATTCAGTAGCTTTCCCAAGATCAAAATTGTTGACAAAGAATGGGATGATTTGGGTTTCAAACTAGAAAGTTAGCTCTACAGCTGTTGCTCTTAACTACTGTTTCATACTGTTTAGAGTATAAACACTTGAATTACATCACTATGTTTAAATTCACATATTCTAAATGCCAAATTGAGACTAAAGATATGAAGTAAACTGAAACTACTGTGAAAGACTTAATGAAAAAATTGTGACTTTTAAGTTTTTGGGTACATGCATAGGACATGAAGGTTTGTTACATAGGTAAATATGTGCCAAGGTGGTTTGCTGCACCTTTCAACCCATCACCTAGGTATTAAGCCCAGCATGCATTAGCCATATTTCCTGATGCCCTTCCTCCCCTCACACACACCCCAACACACCCCAGTGTGTGTTTTTCCCCTCCCAGTGTCCATGTGTTCTCATCATTCAGCT
Organism: Cheracebus regulus; assembly: GCA_963574635.1. Lineage (NCBI taxonomy): Eukaryota > Metazoa > Chordata > Mammalia > Primates > Pitheciidae > Cheracebus > Cheracebus regulus. The sequence goes on along the minus strand of CAUYQU010062473.1, from coordinate 52,892 downwards.
CCCAGTGAGAATATGCAATATTTGGTTTTCTGTTACTGCATCGTTGGGAAAGGATAATGGCTTCCAGCTCCATCCATATCCCTGTAAAGGACATGATCTCATTCCTTTCTGTGGCCACATAGTACTTCAGGGTGTACATGTACCACATTTTCTTTATCCAGTCTATCATCGATGGGCATTTGGGTTCATTCCATGTCTTTGCTACTGTGAATAGTGCTGCAATGAACATATGCATGCATGTATCTTTATAATAGAATGGTTTATATTCCTTTGGGTATATACCATGTAATGCGATTGCTGGGTCAGATGGTATTTCTGTTTCTAGGTCTTTGAGGAATCACCACACTGTCTTCCACAATGTTTGAACTAATTTACATTCTCACCAAAAGTGTAAAAGTGTTCTTGTTTCTCTGTAATCTCAACAGCATCTGTTGTTTCTTGACTTTTTAATAATCACCATTCTGACTGGCGTGAGATGGTATCTTATTGTGGTTTTAATTTGCATTTCTTAAATGATCAGTGATGTTGAACTTATTTTAAATATTTTTTTTCTGCATAAATATCTTCTTTTGAGAAGTGTCTTTTCATGTCCTTTGCACACTTTTTAATGGGGTTGTTTGTTTTTCTCTTGTAAATTTGTTTAAGTTCCTTGTAGAATCTGGATACTAGACCTTTGTCAGATGGATGGATTGCAGAATTTTTCTGTCATTCTGTACATTGTCTGTTTTCTCTGATGATAGTTTCTTTTGCTGTATAGAAGCTCTTTAGTTTAATTAGATCTCATTTGTCAATTTTTGCTTTTGTTGCAATTGCTTTTGATATTTTTGTCATGAAATCTTTGTCCATGCCTATGTCCTTAATAGTATTGCCTAGATTTTCTTCTAGGGTTTTTATAGTTTTGGGTTTTATATTTAAGTCTTTAATCGATCTTCAGTTAACTTTTGTATAAGCTGTAAGGAAAAGGTCCATTTTCAATTTTCTGTACCATTTATTAAATAGGGAATCCTTTCCCCTTTGCTTGTTTTTGTTAGGTTTGTTGAAGATCAGAAAGTTGTAGATCTGTGGTCTTATTTCTGAATTCTCTATTATGTACCATTGGTCTATGTGTCTGTTTTTGTACCAATATCATGCTGTTTTGGTTACTGTACCTTTGTAGTATAGTTTGAAGTTGGGTAGGGTGATGTCCTCAGCTTTGTTCTTTTTGCTTAGGATTGTCTTGTCTATATGAGCTCTTTTTTGGTTCCTTATGAATTTTAAAATAGTTTTTTCAAATTCTGTGAAGAATGTCAATAGTTTAATAAGAGTATTGTTGAATCTATAAATTACTTTGGGCAGTATGGTCATTTTCATGATATTGATTGTTCTTATACATGAGCATGGATTATTTTTCCATTTGTTTGATTCCTGTCTGATTTCCTTGAGCAGCAGTTTGTAGTTCTCCTTGAAGAGGTCCTTCACTTTCCTTGTTAGCTGTATTCTGAGGTATTTTATTCTCTTTGTAGCAATTATGAATGGGAGTTCATTCATGATTTGGCTCTCTGCTTGTCTGTTGTTGGTGTACAGAAATGTTTGTGATGTTTGCATGTTGATTTTGTATTGTGAGATTTTGCTGAAGTTGTGTACCTGCTTAAGAAGCTTTTGGACTAATATGATGGGATTTTCTAGGTATAGGATTAAGTCAAGTGCAAGTAAAGACAATTTGACTTCCTCTCTTTCTATCTCAATACCCTTTATTTCTTTCTCTTGACTGATTGACCTGGCCAGAACTTCCAATACTATTTTAAAGGGAGTAGTGAAAGAGCATCCTTGTCTTGTGCCAGTTTTCAAAGGGAATGCTTCCATCTTTTGCCCATTCAGTATGATATTGGCTGTGGGTTTTTCATAAATGGCTTTTATTATTTTGAAATATGCTCCTTCAAACCCAGTTTATTGAGAGTTTTTAACATAAAGCCATGCTGAATTTTATCGAAGTCCTTTTCTGCATCTATTGAGATAATCATGAGGTTTTTGTCTTTTTTCTGTTTGTGTGATGAATTATGTTTATTGATTTGGACACGCCAAACCACCTTTGCATCCCAGGGATGAAGCCAACTTGCTTGTGGTGGATGAGCTTTTTGATGTGCTGCTGGATTCAGTTTGCCAGCAATTTATTGAAGATTTTTGCATTGCTATTCATCAGGGATATTGGCCTGAAGGTTTATTTTTTGTATCTCTTTCAGGTTTTCATGTCAGGATGATGCTGGCATCATAAAATGGATTAGAGATGAGTCCCTCCTTTCCAATTGTTTGGAATAGTTTCAGAAGAATTGTTACCAACTCTTCTTTGTACCTCTTGTAGAATTCAGCTGTAAATTTGTCTGGTCCTTTTTTGGTTGTCTGGGCTTTTTTGGTTGGCAGGCTATTACTTACTGCCTCAATTTCAGAACCTGTTATTGGTCTCTTCATGGAATCAACATTTTTCTGGTTCAGTCTTGGGAGAATGTGTGTACCCAGGAATGTATCCATTTCTCCTAGATTTTCTAGTTTTTTTTTTTTGCATAGAGATATTTATAGTATTGTCTGATGGTTGTATGTATTTCTGTGGGGTTAGTGGTGATATCCCCTTTATTATATTTACTGGGTCTAATTGAATCTTCTATTCTTCTTTATTAGTCTAGCTAGCAGTCTATTTTATTAATTGTTTCAAAAAACCACCTCCTGGATTCACTGATTTTTTTGAAGGGTTTTTTTTTTGTGTGTGTGTGTGTGTCTCTATCTCCATCAGTTCTGATCTGATCTTCTTTATTTCTTGTATTTTGCTAGCTTTGGGGTTTGCTTGCTCTTGGATCTCTGTAAATAGTTCTCTTAGTTGTGATGTTAGGATGTGGATTTGAGCTATTTCTAGCTTTTTGATGGAAGCATTTAGTGCTATAAATTTCCCTCTTACTGCTTTAGCTTTGTCTCAGAGATTCTGGTATGTTCTCTTTGTTCTTATTAGTTTCAAAGAACTTCTTGATTTCTGTCTTAATTTCATTATTCACCCAGAAGTCTTTCAGAAGTGGGTTGTTCAATTTCTATGTAGTTGTATGATTGAGTGAGTTTCTTAATCTTGAGTTCTAATTTGATTGTGCTGTCATCTAAGAAACTGTTTGTTGTGATTGTTCTTTTGCATTTGCTGAGGGGTGTTTTACTTCCACTTATGTGATCAGTTTTAGAGTAAGCACCATATAGCACTGAGAAGAATGTATATTCTGTTGTTTTGGGGTGGAAAGTTCTATAGATAACTATCAAGTTCATTTGATCCAGAGCTGAGTTCAAGTCCTGAATATGATTGTTGATTTTCTGCCTTGATGATCTGTCTAATTTGATGTCAGGACATTAATATGTCCCACTGTTATTCTGTGGGAGTCTACATTTCTTTGTAGGTCTCCAAAAATGTTAATCTGGGTGCTCCTGTATTGGGGGCATATATAGTCAGGATAGTTACCTCTTCTTGTTGAATTAAACCCTCTACCATAATGTAATGCCCTTCTTTGTCTTTTTTGATCTTTCTTGGTTTAAATCCTATTTTGTCAGAAACTAGGATTTCAACCCCTGCTTTTTTCTGCTTTCCATTTACTTGGTAAATTTTCCTCCATCCCTTTATTTTGAGCCTATGTGTATCTTTGCATGTGAGATGGGTCTCTTGAATACAGCACACCAGTGGGTCTTGACTCTTTATCCGGCTTGCCATTCTGTGTCTTTTGATTTGGGCATTTAGCCCATTTAATTTAAGGATATTATTGTTATGTGTGAATTTGATCCTGTCATCATGATGCTAGCTGATTACTTTGTAGAATTGTCAGTGTAGTTGCATCATAGTGTCACTGGTCTGTGTACTTCAGTGTGTTTTTCTAGTGGCTGGAGATGGTTTTTCCTTTCTATATTTAGTACTTTTTTTCAGGAGCTCTTACAAGGCAGGCAGGACCAGTGGTGACAAATTCCCGCAGTATTTGTGTGTCTGAAAAGGATTCTATTTCTCCTTCACTTATGAAGCTTGGTTTAGCCAGATATGAAATTCTTGGTTAGGAATTCTTTTCTTTAAGAATGTTGAATATTTGCCCCTAGTCACTGATGGCTTACAGGATTTTCACTGAGAGGTTTGCTGATAGTCTGATGGGCTTCCCTTTGTAGGTGACCTGGCCTTTCTCTTTCACTCCTTTAACATTTTTTCCTTCATTTTGACCGTGGAGAAGCTGATGACTGTCTTGGGGTTGATCTTCTCATGGAGGATCTTATTGGGGTTCTCTGGATTTCCTGAATTTGAATGTTGACCTGTCTTGCTAGGTTGAGGAAGTTCCCTTGGATGATATCCTGAAGTATGTTTTCCAATTTGGTTCCATTCTTTCCATTGCTTTCAGGTACCATATTATGTAAGCTTTCATGCTTACATAATCCTACAATTCTTGGAGGTTTCGTTTGTTCCTTTTCCTTCTTTTTTTCTCTAATCTTGTCTGCATGCCTTATTTCAGCAAGATAGTCTTCGAGCTCTGAGATTCTTTTCTCCACTTGGTCTATTCAGCTATTGATATTTGTGGTTGCATTGTGAAGTTATCATGTTGTGCTTTTCACCTCCATCAGGTAATTTATGTTCCTCTCTAAACCGGTTATTCTGATTAAGAGTTCCTGTCATGTTTTATCATGGTCCTTCACTTCTTTGCATTGGGTCATTGAGTTAGAACATACTCCTTTAGCTTGGTGAAGTTTGTTATTACTCACCTTCTGAACCCTACTTTTGTCAGTTCATCCATCTCAGTCTCATTCCAGTTCTGTGCCCTTGCTGGAGAGGAATTGTGATCATTTGGAGAAGAGAAGCACTCTGGCTTTTGAGTTTTCAGCATGTTTGCATTGGTTCTTTCTCATCTTTGTGAGCTTATCTACCTTTGACCTTTGGGCCTCTAACCTTTGGATGGGGTTTTTGTGGGCTGCAGTGATGGTGGCTGTCCCTTCTCCCAAGTTCATCTTAGGCACTCTCCACCTGCTGCTGGTGGTCACAACCTGAGTCTGCTGAGAGTGCACAGCTCCATGCTTGGGTCACAAGGCACTGGTGGCATGGGCTCATGGGAGGATCTCCTGATCTGCAGCTTGCACAGATCCATGGGAAAAGCATGGTTTCCCAGGCAGGGTCATACAATCACTAACTTCTTCCCTTGGCTGGGGTTGGGAGCTTCCCTTGCTCTGTGCAGCTCACCAGTGGGCTGTCGCTCCATTGTCCTCTTTCTGGCTCTCTGTGGGTCACGCCAACTGCCCAGTCAGTACCAATGAGAGAACCTGGATATCTCAGTTAAAGGTGCAGGATTCACTCGTTTTTGTTCTTTGTGACTTGACTTTCATTGGTTTCATTGTACTTCCTTCTGGTTTCCTTTACACCAGAAATACTATCTGTAACATCATTAGCACAGTTCCTGCCATAGCTTCTCAATAAATTGCAGTTATTATTATTGTAATCTTTCTGATAATTTTGTCTGAATCTTCCTCAGTGTGTTCAACCTACTGTTTGGAAAAAATGAATCTGATTGATATCCATGATTTAAATTGCCTGTTGGTCGTTCTTACCTGATGCAATAGTGAGTATACATCAGATTCAAGTGTGTAGGTTTTTAATAACATTGAATCCCCAAACTTATTTCAGAAGCGCTAAATAAAATCCATGGAGATAGAACCCAGGCTTGAATATTTTCAGAAAGCATTCCAAGTGAATATAATTAGCAGAGAAGATTGAGAATTGTTGTTTTTCAGGCTGATGACTTCCATATCTATAGCTGAAATGTATACCTTAACCTCTGTCTGGTGTTGCAGACATTGCATTCTGGTAGACATCTCTGCTCATTCGTCCTATAAACATCTCAAACTTGATATGTATCAAACTAAATATACTATATTCTCTTCAAAACGTTTTTATCTTTCATAGCATGACAACCTGACAATCATCCTCAACTTCTTTATCCCAACCTCAGAACCAATTAATCAGTAAATTAGGTAGATTTTTTTCTCTGAAGGAGTTCAAAATCTGCCCGTTCTTTTCTTTCTCTTCACCTGGACTATTATAATCACTTCTTACCTCGTCTTTTTCTTCCCCTCAACCATCCAAAAACCAGTTCACTCACCACTCAGCTGCCAGAGTACTCTTTCTAAAATGTAAACCAGGATCAGGGGTTTGCCTACTTAAACTCATTGAAAGGGTTACCATTGCCTTCAAGATAATTTTTAGAGTTATTTTCATTGCATAAAGGCACTTAAAGCTTATTGGTTATCTCTTGCCACTTCCTAAATATACCCTTCAATCACTTCATCTATACTGAGGCATTGGTAATTTCCTCACATGTTTATTCACCACTTATTCATTTGCTAAACAGGCACTTTGTGAACTCCTATTGTTTCTTAAATTCTGGTGGGGGGGAGTGGTGTGAGCAAGATAGATAAAATCTATAGTGAAGCGTGCTGTGGGAATCTGAAACAGGCAATTTACCAAATCGGGGGTTGTCAAGAAAAGCTTCTCTGAAGTAGTGATTTTTAAACAATCATCTTTAGTTAAATTTAGTCTTAAATTCTACTATTTAGATAAAAAGGGGAAACTCTCTCAAGCCTCTTAAAGTGTGGTCCCTTGTGTCTATAATGCCATTGCCCCCTCATTTATGTTTGTTTTTGTCTTGCTCACTTTTTCTTATTCCTTAGGATTTATTTACATTAAGCATCAACTCCTTTTGAAACATCCCCTCATTCCTGCAGAGTGAATTAGTTGTTTTCTTCAAATGTTCTTCTGTATTCCAGGATTTACCTTAATTGAAGCATCATATATGCTTTATTATAGTCATTGAGTTTATTCTTTCTTAACTATAAACTGTTTAAGGGCAAAGGCATTAAACAGGCATCTTTTATTTCTTTAATGCCATAACTTATATGGTGCTTGGCACATAGTTACTGCTTATTATATATTTTGTTGAATAAGAAAATGAAGAAATAAAATGTTCATGAGCAAATATGACCTAAATCACTTTGAACACTAGTAGGAATTCATATTGGCTAGGGTGTATAAGTATGGTTGAACCAGACTCTGGGGTGCTTTAAAGTGAAAATGAGGGATTTTAGATTTTATGCTTAACTAATATATTACGTTTGTAGTGTAGCACGTTGGCTAGAAGCAGTGACTTGTCTTTAAACTGTTTCCACCTCTTGTAGCTGAGTGTTCCTGGGAAACTTTCTTCGCCTCTTTAAGTCTCAGAATACTCATCGGTTTTAAAGATTTTTAATGAGATAGTGTATACAAAGTTTTAGCATTGTTTCTGGCACATTGTAAGCCTTATGATGAATGTTAGTTATTACTGTAATTATATGCAACACTGACAAAAATAAGACAGCTAAAGAACTAACAGTTTCAGAATGTTGAGTTAGAATTATTCAATGATTAACCATTCAGATGACAGTCAGAAAAACAAAATTTTAGTTCTAGTTCTAGCTCTGCTATTGGCTTGACTATACTTAATTTTCTCCTACAAAAAATTATAGTAAAAATACTAGATTTATGCTTTTCTCACCAGGGTGGTGTACTTATTTGAAATGTCTAAAGAAAAAAAACTCAATCAAATTTAAAAAATGGAGATATATAATCTTTGAAATCAATTTTCCTAATGTATTGGCTTACTTAATACTGCCATGCTTTTGCCAAAGCTGTGCCATCTGTCTGGAATCCCTATTCACCCTGATCCTGTTTGTCCTTTAATTGTTGGTTTTAGCATAAGGTAGTGGGATTAGGCACTCATTTATATATCCCTTAGAATACTAAGCCTACTTCTGGTGTAACATTTGCCATGTATTACATTTAAAAGTACACATACTTTCATGTCTTCTCCCTTAGAACGTGAAATCCTAGAAAACAAGTGTGTCTTTTAATTCTACCTAGTATAGATAATCTACCTAGTATAGATTCTGGCACATGTTAAATGATTAGCAATATCTTCTGTTAATGGTGATTCAATAGATTATGTTTTATAGATTTAAATATATTTAAAAATGCTTTAGGGCAACAAAAAGAAAATTTCTGAAGCTCATTGAGGAGTTGTTTACTGTGAAGTGGAGACTAGAAAAATAACAATTATAATGAATAATAACAGTAGTAGAGTAACTATTAGAACAAAATATTAAATATCAAATAATAGTGATAAAAATAAGTATTATTTTGGCTATTGCTCTGAAAACATAAAAAAATAAAAAATGAAGTAAAATGAGGAGACTTTAGCTAAAACTAGCAAATACAACATACACAGCTACTTCTTCTGTCTCCAAAAGTCCTGTTAAAAAGACAACTAAGGGTATTTTTTAACACTGTTCCTGTCTCCTAAACCTAAATAAATGTGGGGAGAATATTAGAGGGAAAAAACTAACAAAATTTTGTGAGCATAAAGGCAGAATGAAAATGATAAATGTCTTGGCCCACTGAGAAAACAGAATTATAAATTGGCAGTGGCAAAAACTGGAATCCGATCCAATTTACAGCGACACATCATGAAGAGGCACCAGGTACCTCTGTAAGAGAGAATTGGCCACCTGTGGTGACTCACACCTGTGGTCCCAGCACTTTGGGAGGCTGAGGCAGGTGGATTACTTGCAGTCAGGAGTTGGAGACCAGCCTGGCCAACATGGTCAACTCTACTAAAAACAACTCTACTAAAAACACAAAATTTAACCAGGTGTGGTAGTGCATGCCTGTAATCCCAGCTACTTGGAAAGCTGAGGCAGGAGAATAGATTGAACTTGGGAGGTGGGGGCTGCAGTGAGCTGAGACTGTGCCATGGCTCTCTGTCCTGGGTGACAGAGCAAGACTCTCAAAAAACAAACAAACAAAAAGAGACTCAAGTTGTTAAATAAAGAGTATTGGCTTAAAAGTTAATCACATTTCCAGATACTCTTTCTTCTCACTTCAGATACGCATGCAGCTCTCCCACCCCAACTCCAGCAGAATACTGGAATTTCATTCTAGGGAGAGCGTTATTCAAAGTCTCTTTGGACTAGGTAACCATGGTACATGTACAGTTAAGATTGTAAAACACTATCTTTTTTTTAAATTGTACTTTAGGTTCTGGGGTACATGCACAGATCATGTAGAGCTGCATAAGTACATACATGGCAAGGTGGTTTGCTGCCTCCATCTCTATCTTAAGAACAGATGGATTCAGTGAGAAAGCCACAATATCAACTCAATTTCTTCATTTTGTTCCTAGAGGGTGGCAGCCAAGCCTTTAGTTATCAGGCAGGATATTGAAGGATCCTTCTCTGTGGAATGTAATCAACTTAAACTTCAGTACTTCTTTGCTCCCCAGAGGTTGGGGGGTTGGAGCTGAAATTCCCAACACTAGAATTCTGCTTTGTTTTTTCCAGTGACCAGCCTCCATCCTGAAGCTACCTAGGGGCTGCCAGCCATTAGTCAGCTAATTAGCGTACAATAAGATTCACCGTTTTGGAGATTATGAGGATTTTTAGAGTTGTATCCAAGAGACAAAGACCAAATATTTTTTTACCCTGTGGCAATCCACTCCCTGGTCTTCAAACACAGATCCCTTACAGTAAAATAATGTACAACTCAAAAGAACTGACACATTGCTAGATTCTCATTCAGTCACTAATAATTAGAATAGAGAATAGAATAGAATATTTTATGAGACGTACTCATAAAATATAATACTGCATGATACTGCATTCAAGTTTGCAGGCTACCATTGATCTTGTCACATCCCAAAAGTGGGAGTGGTCTCTGTGAACATATAGCTTCACCCTTTCAGGCATCTTTTATGCTCTGCTTCCCTTTTAAACATAAGTACTAGTTTCAGATAGTTTCTTTGTTCACACATATGAGCATACACTTTTAAAAACAGCCAGGTCACATCTTGAATGCTTTGGTGCTTAGAAATTTCTTCACCACATACCCTAAATCATCTCTCTCTCAAGTTCAAAGTTTCACAGATCTGTAGGGCAGGGAAAAATGCTGTATATCTGTTTGCTAAAGCATAGAATGAGTGATCTTTACTCCAGTTCTCAATAAGTTCTTCATTTACATCTGAGACCACCTCAGCCTGGACTTCGTTGTCCATATCACTATGAGCATTTTGGTTAAAACCATTGAACAAGTCTCTAGGAAGTTCCAAACTTTCTTACATTTTCCTGTCTTCTTCTGAGCCCTCCAAACTATTCTGTCTGTTGCCCAGTTGCAAAGTTGCTTCCACATTTTCAGATCTCTTTATAGCAGGGCTGGTACCATTAGTCCATTCTCACACTGCTATAAATAATTTCCTGAAACTGGGTAATTTATGAACAAAAGAGGTTTAATTGACTCACAGTTCTGCAGGCGTAACAGGAAGCATGACTAGGAGGCCTCAGGAAACTTACAATCATGGCTAAAGGGGAAGATGAGACAAAGAGAGCCTTCACATGGTGGCAGGAGAGAGAGAGAGAGATCATGTGGTAAAGTGCCACACACTTTTAAACTATCAGATCTCATGAAAACTTACCATTATGAGAACAGCAAGGGGGAAATTCACCCCCATGATCCAATCCCACTAGGCTCCTCCTCCAATTCAACAGGAAATTTGGGCAGGAATACAAATCCAAACCAAATAAAAGGCTGTCCAGGTTCCCTATGAGTCTATGCTTAACATTGGATATATATCCTTAAATACTAAATTTGGTTTTCTAATTTAGGTTTATAGTATTATTTATTAGATGGGTTATCATAGGTAATTTGACTTGAACCGTGGAGTTTATTTAAATTGTATAATTAAACAATTTTGTTCAGTTTGACAAAAAAATACACAAAGTATGTTTTTGATGTTCAATTAATTTTTGTCCTCTTTTGATTAGCAGTTTTATAAATCAGTTTCCTATTAGAGTTTTGGAAATTATTAACCAGTCTAAAGGATATGATCCTAAAGTCATTAGAAACCTGTATATATATATGTATGTGTATATGTGTGTGTGTGTGTGTGTATATATACATATATATGTGTATATATATATATATATACACACACACACACACACATATACATACACACACACACACACACATATATATGGAGAGAGAGAGAGAGAAATGGAGAGATGGAGTTTCACTCTTTTTGCCCAGGCTGGAGTGCAGTGGCGCAATCTTGGCTTACTGCAACCTCCATCTCCTGGATTCAAGTGATTCTCTTGCCTCAGCCTCCTGAGTAGTTGGGATTACAGACACCTGCCACCATACCCAGCTAATTTTTGTATTTTTAGTAGAGACAGGGTTTCACCATTTTGGTCAGGCTGGTCTTGAACGCTTGACCTCAGGTGATCCACCTGCCTCAGCCTCCTAAAGAACTGGGATTACAGGTGTGAGCCACCACACCTGGCCAGAAACCTGTATTTAAGGGTACTTTTCCAGGTCCTTTTGATCCTTTTTATGAACTTTTTTGAAGACACAACACTTCAAGATTTTATGTCATTTTAAAGAGCTTTTAGAAAATGAATTAGAATTAAGCAATTAACTGTGGAAAGACTTAATATAGTCAGGATTAAATATGCAATTGACAAGAAAATTTGGTTATTTCTGTGGCCTACAATAATTTAACATTATCATAATTATGACTGCTAACATATACTGACATGTCAGAATTTTAGGAATCTTACAAAATTTTGGAACATATATTAATAACATAGACATAAAATATAACCCAAAGAAGGTAAAGTATCATATTTTATTTGGCAGTGTCTTCCACATAGTTAAACATATGAAATAAGATGATTTATTTCTCTTAAGGATGCTACAGGAGCCCTCTGTATCATCTCCAAGTTAGTTTGAGGTAAAAGATTAATTTTGAAATTGAAAGTTGATTTTGAAAAGCCTATTAAATATGTAAAGGCTCAAAACACTTAATCAAAATAGAATCACAGGTCACCATAAAATAATAGTCATCTATTTAGCCAATGTAATAAAAGGTTTTTAAACATAAAATCTTTATTCTTTAACAAAGAGCAGACTTGGTTTTCCAAACAATTAAAACACCTAATAAAGATAGCATGAGACAGAATCTGTCTCTCCTTCTCTCCTTCTATTTTTTTTTTGTAGTTCACTGAAAAAGTGAAGACAATTTTTATCTTATATTATATAAAAATTTTGTTTAAAAGAGAAAATAATTATATTTTTGTGTTTGTTGTTAATAATACTAAAACTAATTTTAATAAATATTTACAACTGAGTTTATTTAATCTTAGTTTTTGATCACATAAGATTTTTATAAATCGTTTATAATATCTCATACATGTGATATGGTTTCGCTCTGTGTCCCCACCCAAATCTTATCTTGAATTATACTCCCATAATTCCTACATGTTGTGGGAGGGACCCGGTGGGAGATAATTTGAATGATGGGGGCAATTTTCCCACTTCTGTTCTTGTGGTAGTGAATAAGTCTCAGGAGACCTGATGATTTTATCAGGGGTTTCCGCTTTTGCATCTCTCTCATTTTCTCTTGCTGCCACTATGTAAGAAGTGCCTTTCACCTCCTGCCATGATTCTGAGGTCTCCCCAGCCACATGGAACTGTAAGTCCAATTAAATTTCCTTTCTTCCCAATTTTGGGTATGTCTTTTTCAGCAGCAAGAAAATATACTAATATAGTAAATTGGTACCAGTAGAGTGGAGTGCTACTGAAAAGATACCCCAAAACCTGGAAGCAACTTTGGAACTGGGTAACAGGCAGAAACTGAAACAGTTTGAAAGGCTCAGAAGACAGGAAAATGTGAGAACGTTTGGAACTTCCTAGAGGCTAATTGAATGGTTTTGCCCAATATGTTGATAGTGATATAGACACTAAGTTCCAGGCTGAGGTGGTCTCAGATGGAGATGATGAACTTGTTGGGAACTGGAGCAAAGGTGACTCTTTGTTGTGTTTTAGCAAAGAGACCAGTGGCATTTTATCCCTGTCCTAGAGATTTCTGGAACTTTGAACTTGAGAGAGATGATTTACAGCCTCTGGCAGAAGAAATTTCTAAGCAGCAAAGCATTCAAGATGTGACTTGAGTGCCTTTAAAAGCATTCAGTTTTAAAAGGGAAACAGAGCATAAAAGTTTGAAAAATTTGCAGCCTGACAATGAGACAGAAAAAAAAATCTCATTTTTTGAGGAGGAAATTTAAGCAGGCTGCAGAAATTTGCATAAGTAATGAGGAGCCACATGTTAATCCTAGGACAATGGGGAAAATGTCTCCACAGCGTGTCGGACGTCTTTATGGCAGCTACTCCCATCACAGGCCCAGAGGTTCAGGGGGAAAAAGTGGTTTTCTGTGCTGATCCTGATCCCAGCGTCCCTGAGCTGTATGCAGCCTAGGGATTGGTGCCCTGTATTCCAGCTGCTCCAGCCATAGCTGAAAGGGGCCAATGCAGATCTTGGCTCATGGCTTCAGATGGTGCAAGCCCCAAGCCATGGCAGCTTCCACATGGTGTTGAGTCTGCAGGTGCACAAAAGTCAAGAATTGAGGTTTGGGAACCTTTGCCTAGATTTCAGAGGATGTATGGAAATGCCTGGATGCCTAAGCACAAGTTTGCTGCAGGGGCAGGGCTCTCATGGAGAACCTCTGCTAGATCAGTGCAGAAGGGAAATGTAGGGTTGGAGCCCCCACACAAGGCTCTACTGGGGCAATGCCTAGTGGAGCTGTGAGAAGAGGGCTACTATCCTCCAGACCCCAGATTAGTAGATCTACTGGCAGCTTGCACAGTGTGCCTGGAAAAGCCACAAACACTCAATGCCAACCCATGAAAACACCCAGGAGGAAGGCTGTACCCTACAAAGTCACAGGGTTGAGGCTGCCCAAGACTATGGGAACCTACCTTTTGCATCAGTGTGACCTAGATGTGAGATATGGAGTCAAAGGAGATGAATTTGGAGCTTTAAGATTTGACTGTCCTGATTGATTTCAGACTTACATGGGCCCTGGAACACCTTTGTTTGACCAGTTTCTCCCATTTGCAACGGCTATATTTACCCAATATCTGTACCCCCATTGTATCTAGGAAGTAACTAGCTTTCTTTTGATTTCACAAACTCATAGGCAGAAGGGACTTTCCTTGTCTCAGATGAGACTTTGGAATGTGGACTCTTGGGTTAATGCTGAAATGAGTTAAGACTTTAGGGGCCTGCTGAGAAGGCATGATTTGTTTTGAAATGTGAGAACATGAGATTTGGAGGGGCCAGGGGTGGAATAATATGGTTTGTCTGTGTGTCTTCACCCAAATCTTATCTGGAATTATACTCCCATAATTCCTATGTGTTGTGGGAAGGGCCAGTGGCAGATAATTTGAATCATGGGGGGAGTTTCCTCCATACTGTTTTCATGGTAGTGAATAAGACTCATGAGATCTGAGGTTTTATCAGGGGTTTTTGTTTTTGCATGTCTCTTATTTTCTCTTGCCACCACCATGTAAGCTGTGCTGTTTACTTTCTGCCATGATTCTGAGGCCTCCTCATCCATATGGATCTGTAAGGTTAATTAAAACTCTTTTTCTTCCCAGTCTTGGAAGAAAATACTGGGAAGAGTTTTTTATCAGCAGCATGAAAATGGACTAATACAAAATTTATTCATTTATTTTTTACTCTTTAAATTGAGCTTTGTCTATGTTTTTATTTGAAATTATCTTTAAGTAACTTTTAAACCAGGCTGTTTTATATTAGTATTTGTGGATTAAAACCATCTTGTAATTTTTTAGAAAGACATATTAAAATATTCTTTTTCTTTAGCAAATCTAAATATATTTAGGTTTTCATACCATATAAAAATAAAATGTCAGCTGGGCATGGTGGCTCACACCTGTAATCCCAGCACTTTGGGAGCTAAGATGGGTGGATCACGAGGTCAGGAGTTTGAGATCAGCCTGACTAACATGGTGAAACCTGGTCTCTATCAAAAATACAAAATTAGCAGGGCATGGTGGCAGGCACCTGTAAACCCAGCTACTTTGGGAGGCTGAGGCAGGAGAATCACTTGAACCTGGGAGGTGGAGGTTACAGTAAGCTGACATCATGCCATATCACTCCAGCCTGGGTGACAAGAGTGAGACTCCATCTAAAAATATATAAGTAACTAAAAAATAAATTAATTAAAAAGAAAATAAAATATCAAAGTACATTTATAAGTAAAAATAGTAAAATGTTAATTATAAATGACGCAGACATTTCATGATTATCTATTACTTAATTTAATATAACATGACTTTTAAGATTTTAGGTTACTGAAAATAATTTTGAAAATATGACACAAGTACCCTTCCTAATGTCTTCCCAGTCATGCTGAGTCTCAAGTAACTATATTGCATCCAGGATAGCTATTAAGGGAAGAGCCCATCTGAGTCCTGGGTTTACATACCAGTTGTAGAACTCAGGACAGAAGACAGCTATAAAGATGATGTCTGAAGGAACCAACCCTTTGTAGAATAGCCAGGAAGCAAAGCTAGGCCGTGGAAGAAATGCCATATTGGGCTTGACTCTGTCCTTTAGCTAATGGTCAAAGCACTGATGACATGTCTCCAGATCTCACCATGGCCAACTATCAGACCCCAGAATCTAGTGGTTTAAAACTAAAAATATAAGCTTACAGTCAAATTAAGTATCAAAAATATTAATGAAACAGTAGTTTCATGACTTTAAAACTTGTATCAGAGGTAATATAAAATTGTCTGACCAGTATACCCAGACAAAATGTCTGAATTACATTTAACTGACAGTTTTGAAGTCATTTGTATTTTATCCTAATAACAATTTAAAATTAGCTTTATTCATCAGGTACTATGTACACATAATACATATAGATGTAGATAAAAGTAGATTTTAAATTTTTTATTAATTGGCTTTTAAATAATTTTTTTTCTGTTTAGATGATTAATCTTTTATTTATCTGCTTTGTTGTCCTAAGTAACTGATAGTTAAGCAACAATTTGTCTTTTAAAGCAATGACTCTTACATGAAACAAGATTAAAAATCTATGCCTTGAAAGCTTAGAGCTGAGACTTCAGGCCTAAATATTGTACTATTATTTGTTCAGATCCAAGAGAAAAATTTTATATATAATCCCTGTTAAGATAAGATGGACAGGAAAAGAACATTAAACAAATGTAAGACTTTGTATTAGTCCATTTTCACACTGCTATGAAGAAATACCTGGGACTGGGTAAGTTTTAAAGGAAAGAGGTTTAATTGACTCACAGTTCTGAGTAGCTGGGGAGGCCTCAGGAAACTTACAATTATGGTGGAAGGGGAAGCAAATGTGTCCTTCTTCACAAGGTGGCAGGAAAGAAAAGTGCTGAGCAAACGGGGAAAATCCCCTTATAAAACCATCAGATCTTGTGAGATCATGATCATGAGAAAAACATGGAGGTAATCGCCACTATGGTCCAATTACCTCTCATTGGGTACCTCCCATGACACATGGGGATCATGGGAGCTAAAATTCAGGATGAGATTTAGGTGGGGACACATCAGACTTGTTATGTAAATTTAAAACAATTGTATGAGTTTCTAGTCACTCAGTCATCTCTCTTAGACATCCTTATAAATGAAAGTATTCTTTTTTTTTTTTTTGAGACAGGTCTCAGTCTGTCATTCAGACTGGAGTGCAATGGCACAATCATGGTTCACTACAGCCTTGACCTTATAGGCTCAAGTGATCGTCTCACCTCAGCCTCTTTAGTAGTTGCAACTACAGGCCTGCACCACCATGACCAGTGAATTTTTTTTTTTCCATAGAGACAGGGTCTCACTGTGTTGCCTAGGTTGGTCTCAAACTTCTGGGCTCAAGTAATCCTGCCACCTCAGCTTCCCAAAGTGCTTTGATCACAAGCGTGAGCCACCATGCTTGGCAAAATTTTCTCTGCACATGTAAATTTTTTTACTAAAGAGTTTTCATATATCTAGCTAAATGTTAGAAGGATGTACTTTGAGGACTAATTTTGTTTAATAGGTGGTCTTTTTAGCTTAGTTATTACCTTTTAGATAAAATTACTGAGTTCAGGTTGAAACTCATCAGGGAATAGCATAAAGAAATGATTCTCTATGTCTGGACTCAGCATAGATCTCTCTGAAGAAGAAGAAAGCCCACTTTTTATAAATATTTCATCCAGAATAGCTTTTATTTTTGTCATTGGGCAGTGTCTTAGCCAAATGTTTAGCAGATTTAGATTTTCTTAATCACTTAAGATATTTTATTTGTCTTTCATAAAGAGTCTTTTTTTAAAAATAGAGAATAAACATATTAAAACTTTTTAGATGCTTTTCTACATCAATAGACATTCCTTCATGGGCCTAATTCAGGAGCCCTCAATAAAAAATGTACCTTTATAAGTACAGTGTTGTTGATTTGAAATTTTCTACTGTAATTTTAAATTACTTTAGCAAGTTTTTTTTTTAAAATTTCTATAAGCATGTGTTGGTTTTGAGGCCTAACACTTATGCATGTAAACATAGGAGTAGCTGGTAGGTAGAGTACTCCATTCTTTAGAAATAAGGATCCCGTTTTTACACTGAATCTTTGCTTTGGTTCTCAGATAACCTTTATCTACTTAGTCAATGATTTTTTTCCCCACTTAAGCATGTGATGAAAAGAAACAAGGGGGATAGAACACGAAAATCCTTGTGAATTTCTCAAAGCAAGAGGTGACACATTTTGCAGTATTTCTATTTACTCTGTTTCTGCCTGACCTAGTCAGATATCTGAGGCCTCTAACTGGATCCAGGTCAGTTAGTTTTCAGGTTTATTCTGATCCTGGACCCAGATCAGTTTCTGTTGTAACTTCTGAACTTAGTTTGGATTAAAAAAATTGTTCAGACAACCGCAGATAACCCGAAACACAATCTATGGTGCTTTAAAATCTGAGAGAGAATTTACCTATAATCCCCAAGTGCTGTAAGAAAGCAACAGACAAAATGGCCTGGAAGGTACTTCTTTTTGTTACTTGATGATCCTGGGGGTTGCTAGAAGCTCTACTTGGGATCCCACTTTTGACACTGACTTTTAAAAACTTTAGGCAATTTATATTTCACAGGGTTCAATTGAGCAAAGAACAATTCACAAATTGAGCAGGCCTCTGAATCAGAATAGATTTACAGAGACTCCAGCACTGTCTCGTGGTTGGAGAGGATTTATGGACAGAAAACAGAAAATGTTGCTCAGAAAATGGAAGTGAGATAGAGAAACATCTGCGTTGGTTATAGTTTGGTGTTTGTCTTATTTGAATAGTTGTCTACCTGTGATTGGCCAAAACTTTGTGATTTGTACAAGAACAGATTATGTAGTTTGTTTACATATCCAGTTAGGCTACAGTTCACTAGGTATGGAGAAATCTTTAGGCCAAACCTACAAGGTGGAAGCTTTAGGCTAAACCCGGTTTAACAAGTGTTACTGTAATGTTGGAGTTTTCTCAATTCCTTGTTTAGTCATTCCTGTACCCTCAGCTTCTATTTTTTCTTCTTTTCATTTGTACCCAAACTTTTCCACCTTTTGAGAGAAACTTAGGTTTAGCCATTGTGCTTGTCTAGACTGCAAGCAGCAATACTAGTCTAGCAAATGCATCCCCATTAGTCCACTCCCATTTAGATAAGGTAAGGTTATGTAGGTGCAGAACTATTGGGCCATCTTCACAATTAGGCAATATACAGCTATATTCACTTTTAGCCCCAATTTTGCCAGATGGAGTGAAGATACAAACCCACCTCTATGAGGCCCTCAGTAATTCTTGCATAAGATTTTAAAACACAGTTACTGTTTCTTTTTTAGGAATCATTTCTGTTTCTAGAAATTGTAGTTGATCCTTGGTCCTAGTATCACTGCATCGAGTGGGTGGTTGGGGAACATGATATGGGGAAGAAAGAAAAACTGTAACATCATTTTACTAGCATCCTCCTTCCCTGATTAGAATTGCACAGTCATACTTAACATCCTTCACTACCCTCTTTTACCCAGATTAACCAGAAAAATAGAGGAAAGTCTAGTGTGAACACTCTTTATCCCATTTGAGTGTGAGCACACAATTTGAAGGCATTTAAGCAAGTCTTTCATGCTTTTGTCACCTATTTTGGCCAACAAATGTTTTAAATGCCCATTTCACTTCTCTATCAAACTATTACTCTGAGGAGATTTTTCTGCCAACTACGGGACATTATGGGCTGTACAGTGTGTTGCTTTTTCTGAAGACATACAATTGGCCATCCAAATTGTGTAATATCTTTTGTGTTTTTTTAAATAGCACTCTGAACATTTGCATCTTCTACAAGGTAAGCAAAGCCCAATCCAGAATCAGTGTCTACTATCAAGATCCATTTTTAGCACCCCCATACTTATCAGCATCAATCTCACTTACAAACTATGTTTAGGGCTTCCCCAATAGGATTATAGCCCCATAGACATCAGCAGTCTCTGTCTTTTGCTGGCAGACAGAATAGTTCTTATTGGCAAAATGTACCTGAAAAGTTGCAAAAGGAAAATACTTGTATTCAGCCTATCTCTGCATTGTTGCAGTACCCCCATTTTATGGACCCAACTGGCCACCTTAAATGAGCGCATGGTGATGTCTGCTTGACCTTTTAATCCTGGAAGAAGCTCTTTTAATGGACATGTTCTGCTTTAATGAACCTCTCAAATTTCCATAGGATCATGCATCATGTGGGCATCCCTGCAATAGACCAGGTTTCTAGCACCCTCTTGCCTGAGTGTACGACCAGGTCATTTGCTACTGCCCACAAATCAGTAAACCCAAAGTCAGGCTTTTACCAGGCTTTCGATGTTCAATTCTTCCATCGCTGCTGAAAAAACAACATGCAATTCAGTTCACTGAGCTGATTCATTTTTAACTTCTTTGATCAGTAGCATCCTTCCAAATACTATGTTGTCTTTTCCTTGGAACTCCTATACACAAAC
Source organism: Cheracebus regulus (assembly GCA_963574635.1). Classification (NCBI taxonomy): domain Eukaryota; kingdom Metazoa; phylum Chordata; class Mammalia; order Primates; family Pitheciidae; genus Cheracebus; species Cheracebus regulus. The sequence continues at coordinate 32,957 of CAUYQU010062473.1, read as the reverse complement.
CAAGCAGCTCTTGGTCACTTGAAAGCTACTTATAGGGCACTGTAAAATCCAGCAGCTCCTCACACAATTCCAGAGTCAGTCTAAGTATACAATTCCAGAGTCAGTTCTAGCTCCCTGCTTGTATCACCTTTCATTTCCCAGGTAGCATGAATCTGTATAAGCCATTTCCATTTTATTATGGAACTCTTCTGGGCACTGTCATTCCATTAGAATATTTCTCTGACATCACCCAAGACAGCATGGGTATTTCTGGTTTCAAGATTATTTTAGGTACTTAATTCATAGGGGTAGCTCTAACTAATGTTTGATAGCAAGGTAGTAAATGCCCCTCAAGTGGAAATTCTCTAGTCTGAAGTCCCACCTATGGGAGGTACTCATAGGCTTTTGCCATAAGATCAGGCTTAGTCTCCACAAAGGCCTGTTGCACAGAGAATTTCCTCACTCTAGCATTCCAACTTTTATTTTTCACCATATCGGCTTGGAAATCTTACTTTTCCCATTTAGCATTTCCAAATAATACAGCTTGAAAGGCGGATTTACATGCTTTCTGTTTTATGATACTAGGTAGGGAAAAATTCCTTAGATACAATTTCTATATGTGTTATGGGTGCACAGTCAGATGCAATATTTATATATGTTTAAGATATATTAAGATGTTGTCATATACTTAGGGAAATGCTTACTACAGTCAAGCAAATTAACATATCCCTCACTCTTCAAATAGTTACCTCTTTGTGTGTGTGTGTGTGTGTGTGTGTGTGTGTGTGTGTGTGTGTGTGTGTCTGGCAAGCACCTAACAGCCAGGCATGATGGCACACACCTGTAATCCTTGGCAGGCCAATGAAGGCAAATTGGCAAATTGCTGGAGTTCAGGAGTTTAAGATCAGCCTGGGCAACATGCTGAAATTCTGTCTCCATAAAAATTAGACGGGTTGCTTTAGTGGGCACCTGAAGTCCCAGCTACTTGGGAGGTTGAGGTGGAAGGATTGCTTGTGCCTGGAGGTGGAGGTTGTAGTGAGCTGTGATCATGCCACTGCACTCTGGCCTGGGCAACAGAGCAAGACTCTCTAAAAAAAAATTTAAAAAAAAAAGCACCTATACTCTACTGTTAGCAAAATTTCAGTGTACCATGCAATATTATTAACTTTAGTCATCATGCTTTACATTAGATCTCTAGAATTATTATTCATCTTACATAACTGCAAGTTTATTCCATTTAACCTACATCTCCCCACTTCTTCCTGCTCACCCGCACTCCCATAATCATCATTCTATAATGCTCACTGTGTCTGTGAGTTTGACTTGTTTTTAAAAAAGATTCTACATATAATTGTAAAAATGCACTATATTTCTGAGTCTGGTCTTTACCTAGCACAATGTACTCCAGGCTCATCTGTGTTGCCAGAAATAGCAGGATCTCCTTTAATTTTTCTTTATTTTTCATTTTCATGGGTACATAGTAGGTATATATATTTATGGTAAACAGGAGATATTTTGATGCAGATATACACTGTGTAATTAGCACATTAGGGTAAATGGGGTATCCATTGCCTCAAGCATTCATCATTTCTTTGTGTTATGAACATTCCAATTATACTCTCTCATTATTCTAAAACTCACAACAAATTATTGCTGACTGTAGTCACCCTGTGGTGTTATCAAATACTAGGTCTTATTCATTGTATCTAACTATATTTTTATACCCATTAACCATCTTATTTCTTCCTTTTCCCTTACCTACTACTTTTCCCAACCTCTGGTAACAATCATTTTCCTCTCTATCTCCACGAGTTCAGTGATTTTAATTTTTAGCTCCCATAAATGAGTGAGAACATGTGAAGTTTATTTTTCTATGCCTGGCTTATTTCACTTAAGAATGTTGTCAAGTTTCATCCATATTGCAGCAATTGGCAGGATTTCATTCTTTTTTATGGCTGAATAGTTCTCCATTGTGTATATATACGACATTGTCTTTATCCAGTGATCTGTTGATGGACATAGGTTGATTTGAAATCTTGTCTTTTGTGACTAGTGCTGGAATAAAAATGGGAGTGTAGATATTTCTTCAATATAGTGATTTCCACCTAACAGTGAGGTTGCTGCATCGTATGGCATTTCTATTTTTAGTTTTCTGAGAAACCTGCATACTGTTCTCCATAGTGACTGTACTAATTTATATTTCCCCTAACAGTGTAAAAGGATTCTCCTTTCTTTTTCTTTTCTTTCTTTTTTCTGAGACAGAATCTTGCACTGTCACCCAGGCTGGAATTCAGTGACTGATCTCGGCTCACTTCAACCTACGCCTCCTGAGTTCAAGCAATTCTCCTGCCTCAGCCTTCTGAGTAGCTGGGATTGCAGGTGCATGCCACCACACCTGGCTAATTTTTGTATTTTTAGTAGAGATGGGGTTTCACCATGTTGTCCAGGCTGATCTCAAACTCGTGACCTCAAGTGATCCAGCTGCCTCGGCCACCCAAAGTGCTGGGATTACAGGCATGAACCACCATTCCTGGCCAGGTTCTCCTTTCTATACATCCTTGCCAGCATATGTTATTGCCTGTATTTTGGATAAAAGCCATTTTAACTGGGGTGACATGATATCTCATCATATTTTCAATTTGCATTTGCATTTTTCTGATAATCAGTGATGTTGAGTGCCTTTTCATATACCTGTTTGCCATTTGTGTCTTCTGTTGAAAAATGTCTACTTAGCTCTTTTGCCCATTTTAAAATTAGATTATTAGATTTTTTTCTATTGAGTTCTTTGAGCTCCTCATATATTCTGGTTATTAATATCTTGTCAGATGGATAGTTTGCAAATGTTTTCTTCCATTCTATGGGTTGTTTTCTTCACTTTGTTGATTGTTTTCTTTCCTCTACAGCGACTTTTTAACTTGATGTGATCCCATTTGTCTATTATCTGCTTTGGTTGCCTGTATTGCCGATGCTTTTTGGGTATCACTCAAGAAATCTTTGCCCAGACCAATGTCTTGGAGAGTTTCCACAATGTTTTCTTTTAGTAATTTTATAGTTTTGTGTATTAGATTTAAGTCTTTAATCTGTGTTGATTTGATTTTTGTATATGACAAGAGATAGGGTCTAATTCTATTCTTCAACATCAGAATATCCAGTTTTTACAGCACCATTTATTGAAGGGACTGTCCTTTCTCCGATGTATGTTCTTGGCACCTTTGTCAAAAATGAGTTCTTGGTAGATGTATGGATTTACTTTTGGGTTCTCTATTCTGTTCCATTGCTCTGTATGGCTATTTTTATGCCAGTACCATGCTGTTTTGGTTACCATAGCTCTGTAATATAATTTGAAGTCAGGTAATGTGGCTTTTCCAGTTTTGTTCTTTTTGCTCTGGGCAGCTCTCATCATTCTTGGTCCCTTATGGTTCCATATAAATTTTAGGATTTTTTTTTTCTATTTCTGTGAAGAATGTCATTGGTATTTTGATAGGGAGTGCATTGAATCTGTAGATTGCTTTGAGTAGTATGGACATTTTAATAATATTGATTATTTCAATACATGAACATGGAATATCTTTCCATTTTGTGTGTGTCCTCTTCAATTTTTTGCTTCAATATTTTATCTTTTTAATAGTAGAAAATTTTTACCTCTTTAAATTTATTTCTTGATATTTTATTTGTAGCTATTGTAAATAGGATTATTTTCTTGATTTCTTTTTCAGATTTTCTGTTGTTGACATATAGAAAAACTTCTGATATTGTATGTTGATTACGTCCTGCAACTTTCCTGAATTTGTTTATCAGCTCTAGTAGGGTTTTTTGTGGCGTCTTTACTTTTTTTTCAAGTATAAAATTATATAATCTGCAAACAAGGATAATTCTTTTTATTCCTTTCCAATTTGCATGGACTTATTTTCCTACTCTTGCCTGATTGCTCTAGTTAGGACTTCCAGTACTATGGTGAATAACATGTTCCAGATCTTAGACAAAAGGCTTTCAGTTTCCCCCTATATATTATGATACCAGGTGTGGATCTGTCATATATGGCTTTTATCATGTTGAGGTATGATCCTTCTATGCCCAGGTTTTTTGAGAGTTCTTAAAATGAAGCTATGTTGAATTTTATCAAATTCTTTTTCAGTATAAATTGAAATGGGTTTTGTCCTTTACTGTGTTGATATGAGGTATCACATTGATTGATTTGGATTTGTTGAACTATTGCTGCATCCCTGGGATAAATACCAGTTGGTCATGTTGGATGATCTTTATAATGTATTGTTGATTGGGTTTGCTAGTATTTTGGTGATATGTTTTAATTTTTTGCTTTATATTTTTTGTGTATCCGTTGTAGGATTTTTGATTTGAAGTTACTATGAGGCTTGCAAATAATATCTGTAACCCATTATTTTCAATGGATGACAACTTAACTCTGATTACAAAAATAGACCAAAAAAGAAAAAGCAAAGAGAAAACTAATGAAAACTCCACTTAAACTTCATCCCCCTTGCTTGTTAACTTTTTGTTGTTGCTATTTATAGCCTAGTATATCATCTATGTCTTAAAAAGATGTCGTAGTTGTTATTTTTGATAGGGTCATCTTTTAGTCATCCTATTCAAGATATAAGTAACTCACACACCTCAGTTACAGTGTTGTAATATCCTGTATTTGTCTGTTACCAGTGAGTTTTGTACCTTTGGGTGATTTCTTGTTGCTCATTAATGTCCTTTTCTTTCAGATTGGATGACTCCCTTTAGCTTTTTTTTTTAAATCCCTCAACTTTCGTTCGTCTGGAAACGTGTTTCTCTTTTATTTAAACATTGATTTTTTCACTAGATTTGGAAAGTTCTCTGTTACTATCTGTTTGAATACATTTTCTACACCAGTCTCCCTCGCTACCTCCTCTTTAAGGTCAATAACTCTTAGATTTGCCTTTTTGGGTCTATTTTCTAGATCTTGTAGGTGTGCTTCATTATTTTTTATTCTTTCATCTTATGACTCCTCTGATTGTGTGTTTCCAGATAGCCTATCTTCAAGCTCACTAATTCTTTCTTCTTCTTGATCAGTTCTGTTGCTGAGAGACTATCATGTGTTCTTCAGTTTGTCACTTGAATTTTTCAGCTCCAGAATTTTTCCTTAATTCTTCTTAATTATTTCAATCTTTTTGTTAAATTTGTCTGATAGGATTTTGAATTCCTTCTCTGTTCTTGAATTTCACTGAGCTTCCTGAAAATAGTTCTTTTGAATTCTCTGTATGAAAAGTCATATATCTCTGTCACTCTGGAATTGGTCACTAGTGCCTTGTTTTGTTCATTTGGTAAGGTCACATTTTCCTGGATGGTCTTAATGCTTGGGATATTTATTGATGTCTGGGTGTCAAAGAGTTATGTATTTATTCTACTCTTCCCAGTCTGGTATTGTTTGTACACATTTTTTTTGAGAAGCCTTAACTATTATTTAAAGTGAATTAAGTATTGTAATCTAAGTCTTTGATTACTGCAGGCTTATCTGCATTAGGGAAAACCCCAAGCTCGGTAACTCTGAGCTTGCAGATTAATAGAGGTACTGCCTTGGTAGTCTTGTGTAAAATCTCAGAGAATGCCCTGGATTGCCAGGCAGAGTCTCTTGTTCTCTTTTATTACTTTTCCACAAACAAATGGAGCCTCTCTCACAATGCTGAGCTTCCTAGCGTTAGGGGTGATTCAAGCACTCCCATGGCCACCACTGCTGGGATCTTTTTGGGTCACCTCTGAAGCCAGCACAGTACTGGGTCTCACTCAAACCCTGTGGTGACAATTTCCTGGCTACTGCCGATGTTTGTTTAAGGCTTAAGAACTCTTTAGTAAATAGGTGATGAATCTTGCCAGGACTGGGTCATTCCTTTCAGTGAAGCATTCTCCCTTCTGAACTATGGTGGGTCTAGCAATGCCATACAGGAGCTAGGGCTTGGGTTTGGAGGTTTAGGAATATGTCCAGTGATTTATTTTGCTGGGGCTGAGCTGGTACTCAGGCTGCAAGACAAAAGTCCTCTTTGGGTTTCCCTCTCCTTTCCTCAAGCAGAAGGAGTAGGAGTCTCGTCCTGTGGCCACCTCTGCCCCAGGCCTATGATGACTACTGCATGACTGCTGCTGATGTTTATTCAAGGCCCAAAGACAATTTAGTTAACAAATTCTGCCAGGCCTGGGTCTCTTACTTCAGGGAAGCAGGTTCCCTTCTGGCTGGGGCAGATGTTGAAATGCCCTCCAGGAGCTGATACCTGGAATTGGTGACTTTAGGAGTCAGCGTGGTGCTTTATTTTACTGTGGTTGAGTTGGTGCCCAAGTTACTAGACAAAGTCCGTTTTACTCTTTCTTCCCCTTTTCTCAGCAGAAGGAGTATCTCTCTGTCATCACCACAGCTGGGAATGTGCTGGGTTACACCTGAAGCCAGCATGGTTCTGGGTCTTGCCCAAGGCCTAAGGAAACTGCCGCCTGGCTTCTGCTGTTGTTGATTCAAGGCCCAAGCACTCTTTAGTCAGCAGGTGATGAATTCCAGGTCTGGGTCTTTCACTTCAAAGTAATGGATTTCCTTCTAGCTCAGGGTCAGTGTAGACATGTCCAGAAACTATAGCCTGGAATGGAGGTTTCAGGACTCTGGTTAGTACTTTATTTTACTGTGGCTGAACTGGTATCTCAGTTGCAAGACAAAGTCCTCTTTTCTTTCTCCTCCCAGAGCTACAAGCTGTGATTCTATTTGTGGGAGGAGTGACACAAGCATTCCCTTGACTACCACAGCTGGTGTCTCCATGGGTTACATGCACCCCAAGTCCACTGGTTCTGAGCCCAGCACAGCACCCGGACTTGCTTAGGAATTGCAGCTCTTGTGACCTAGACTGCCTTTCCAGTTTATTTAGGAGCCCAAAGCAGTTTAGCCCATGGTGGTGGGCCTAGCCAGAATTCAGGTTCAGACTGCAGGGATGGATAATACCTCTCTGGCTAGGGCTGGACTAAGTGTTCTCTCTGTGGGTGCTGGCCAAATTCAGCCTTGTGTTGTTTTCTGCTATGACACAGCAGCACTGAGTTCCAATGCAAAGTCCCACAATCACTTTAACTTGTCCAAGCATATAGTTTCTCTGCATCACACTGCACTACCAGGGGATGGGGGAGGGGTGTTGTCAGCAATTCAAGACTGCTCTCCTGTGCTGTTCATTGCTTCTTTCCTTGGTATGATGTTAAAATCAAGTACTGTGATTACTCACCTGATTCTTGGTTCTTACAAAGGTGGTTTCTTGTGTGGTCAGTTGTTCAACGTGGTGTTCCTGTGGGTGGGATGGTCATTGGAAGGTTCTATTTGGCTCTCTTGCTCCACCTCTGTCTCCTCTACTTTTTTTTCCCCCCAAAGACTGAATGTTATTCTGTTATTCTATCACAAAACACTTATGTTGCTTCCAAACCTTGGCTATTGTGAATGCTGCAATGAATATAGGAGTGCAGATATCTGTTTGAGGTGTTAATTTTGTTTTCTTTGAATGTTTACCTGGAAGAAGGATTGCTGGATCATATGATAATTCTATTTTAAAATTTTCAAGAAATCCTCCATTCTGTTTCCCATAATGACTGTATCAATTTACATTTCTATCAACAGTGTACAAGACTTCTCTTTTCTCCACACATTCACCAACACTTACCTAATGTATTCTATCTATAGGTTGGTATGTTATTGTGGTTTTGATTTGCATTTTTCTGATGATGAGCATCTTTTCATATATCTGCTAGCCATTTTTATGTCCTCTTTGGAAAAAAATGTATTTTCAAATTCCTTGGTCATTTTAAAGTTGAATTATTTGGGGAAGGAGGTTGATTATTGAGTTGTGTATGTTCTTTACATATTTTGGAAACAACCCTCTTATCAGATATATAATTTTCAAATATTTTCTCCACTCTGTAGCCTGCATTTTTTATTATGTTGATTGTTTCCTTTGATGTGCAGAAGCTTCCTAGTTTAACGTAGGTCTACATGTTCATTTTTGCTTTTCTTGCCTGAGCTTTTGGTTTGATATCCAAAAATATTAACACGAAGCCCAATGTCAAAGAGATTTTCCTCTATGTTTTCTTCCAGAAGTTTTGAAATTTCAAATCTTACGTCTGTGTCTTAAGCCATTTTGAGAGAGAGAGACTGTGTGTGTGTGTGTGTGTGTGTGTGTGTGTGTGTGTGTGTGCGCGATCTAACATATGGCTCCAGTTTTATTCTTTTTCATATGGATATTCTACCATTTGTTGAAAAGACTGTTCTTTCCACATGGCGTCTTCTTGGTTGCTTTGTCAAAAATCAGTAGAACGTATATGTCTGGGCTTATTTCTGGACTTTCTACTCTGTTCCATTGATATATGTCTGTTTTTATGCAAGTACCATCCTTTTTTGATTACTGCAGTTTTGTAATATAAATTAAAATCCAAGAATTGTGATGTCTCCAACTGTGTTTTTCTTTGTCAAGATTTCTTTGGCTATTTGTGGTCTTTTGTGGTTTCATATGAATTTTAGAACTGTTTTTCTATGTGTATGAAAGATGCCGTTGGAATTTTGACAGGGATTGTGTTGAATCTGTATATTGCTTTGGGTAGTATGGGCATTTTAATATTAATGTTTTCAATCCATGAACATGGGATATCTTTACATTTATTTGTGTCTTTGTCAATATTTTCATTAACATTTTATAGTTTTCAGTGTACAGATCTTTTGATTTGATTAAATTTATTTCTAAGTGTTTTATTTATTTTGATGCTATTGTAAATGAGGTTGTTTTCTTGATTTTCTTCTCAGATAGATTGTTTTTTATGTAAAGAAATGCAACTGATTGTTATGTGTTGATTTTGTATTCTGCTACTTTACTGATTTCATTTAGTCATTCTAATAGTTTTGTGGTGTGGATTCTTTAGGGTTTTTACACGTAGAATTATGTCATCTACAAACAGGGATACATTTTCTTTTTCTTTCCAATGTGGATTCCTTCTATTTCTTGTCTAATTGCTCTTGCTACTGTTTTCAGTATTACATTAAATAGAAGTGATGAGAATGGGTATCTTTTTTTTGTACCAGATCTTAGAAGAAAAGCTTTCAGTTTTTCCTAATTGATTATCATGTTAATTGTGAACTTCTCACAAATGGCCTTTAGGGAATTTATGTGAAAGTTTTTATCATAAAAAGGATATTGTTTTTGTCAATTGCTTTTTCTGTGTCTATTGAGATTATCGTGTTTTTTTTATTTTTTATTCTGCTAATGTGATGTATCACAATGATTTATTGGCATAGGTTAAACCATCTTTGCATTTCCAGGATAAATCCCACTTAGTTGGTCATGGTGTATAATTTTTTTAATGTGTCACTGAGTTCCATTTTCTAGTATTTTATTGAGGATTTTGCATGTATATTCATCCAAGATACTGACCTGTAGTTTTTTGTTGTTGTTGTTGTTTGTTTCTTTGTTTGTTTTTTTCTTGTGGTTTCTTTGCCTGGCTTTAGTAGCAGGGTAATGCTACTACCTCATAAAATGCCTCATAAAATGCATTTGGAAATGTTCACTCTATTTCTACTTTTTGGATGAATTTGACAAGGATAGACTCTAGTTCTTTGAATGATTGGAAGAATTCTGATGTGAAGCCATCTTGTCTTCTTTGTTGAGAGATTTTACTCTATCTTTATTATTGGTCGGTTCAAGCTTTTTATTTCTTTTTGATTCAGTTTCAGTAGGATTTATGTTTCCAGGAATTTACTCATTTCCTCTAAGTTATCCAATTTGTTGACATATAACTGTTTATAATAGTTACTTGTGATCCTTTTTATTTCTGAGGTTTGTTATAATGTCTTCTCTTTCATTTCTGATTTTATTTATTTGAATCTTCTCTCTTTTTCTTAGTTTAGCTGGGAGTTTGTCAATTTTTTATATTTTTTCAAGAAACTACTTTTAGTTTAATTTTTTTCTATAGTTTTGCTTTTCTCTATTGATTTATTTCTTCTCTCATTATTATTTCCTTCTCTCTGCTAACATTAGGTTTAGTCTGTTCTTGCTTTTCTAGTCCTTGAGGTTTAAAGTTAGGTTTATTTGAGATCTTTCTTCTTTTTTAATGTAGGCATTTATTGCTTTTAATTTCCCTCTTAGTACTGTTTTTGCTGCATCCCATAGGTTTTACTGTATTTTCTTTTGCCTTGAGATATTTTTAAGATTACCTTTTGATTTCTTCTTTGTTTCAGTGATTATTCAAGGATATGCTATTTAGTTTCTACATATTTGTGGACTTTCTTATTTTATTCTTGTCACTGATTTCTGGTTTAATGAAATCGTGGTTGGAAGACACTTGGTATAATTTGTCTTCTTAAATGTCTTATGACTTGTTTTTTGACCTCACATGTAATCTATACTGGAGAATAATCTGTTTTTGCTTGAGAAGAATGTGTATTCTGCTCTTGGGTAAAATGTTGTGTATATGTCTGTAAAGTTCATTTGGACTATAGTGTTAGGTTTGTTGTTTATTTTTTGGGGTATTCTATTTGTTGTTATTTTTATTATTATACTATAAGTTCTGGGGTACATGTGCTGAACATAGTATACACATGCCATGGTGGTTTGCTGCATCTATCACCTCACCATCTACATTAGGTATTTCTTCTAATGCTATCCCTCCCCCAACTCTACACCCCCCTGCTATCTCTCCCCTAGTCCCACACCCCCTGAAAGACCCCGGCGTGTGATTGTTCCCTCTCTGTGCCCATATGTTCTCATTGTTCAACACTCACTTATGAGTGAGAACATGTGGTGTTTGGTTTTCTGGTCTTGTGTGAGTTTGCTTAAATGATGATTTCTGGCTTCATTCGTGTCCCTGCAAAGAACATGAACTCAGCCTTTTTAATGGCTGCATAGTATTCCACAGTGTATATGTGCCACATTTTCTTTATCCAGTCTGTCATTGATGGGCATTTGGGTTGGTTCCAAGTCTTTGTTGTTGTGAATAGTATCACAACAAACATATGTGTTCATGTGTCTTTATAATAGAATGATTTATAATCCTTTGGGTATATATCCAGTAATGGGATTGCTGGGTTAAATGGTATTTCTATTTCTAGATCCTTGAGGAATTGCCACACTGTCTTCTACAATGGTTGAACTAATTTACATTCCCACCAACAATGTAAAAGTGTTCCTATTTCTCCACATCCTCTCCAGTGTCTGTTGTCTCCTGATTTTTAATGATCACCATTCTAACAGGCATGAGATGGTATCTCAATGTGGTTTTGATTTGCATTTTTTAATGACCAGTGATGATGAGTGTTTTTTCATATGTTTGTTGGCTTCATAAATATCTTCTTTTGAGAATTGTCCCTATCTTTTGCCCACTTTTTGATGGGGTTGTTTGTTTTTTCTTATAAATTTGTTTAAGTTTTTTGTAGATTCTAGATATTAGCTCTTTGTCAGAGGGTAGACTGCAAAAATTTTCTTTCATTCTGTTGGTTGCTGGTTCACTCTAATGATAGTTTCTTTTGCTGTGCAGAAGCTCTTAAGTTTAATTAGATCCCATTTGTCTGTTTTGGTTTTTGTTGCCATTGCTTTAGTCATAGGTTTTCTTCTAGGGTTTTTGTGGTGTTAGGTCTTGTGTTTAAATACTTTATACATCTGGAGTTAATTTTTGTATAAGGTGTAAGGAAGGGATCCAGTTTCAACTTTCTGCATATGGCTAGCCAATTTTCCCCAACACCATTTATTAAATAGGTAATCCTTTCCCCGTTGCTTGCTTTTTTTCAGGTTTGTCCAAGTTCATATGGTTGTAGATGTGTGGCGTTATTTCTGAGGCCTCTTTTCTGTTCCATTGGTCTGTATCTCTGTTTTGGTCCTGGTACCATGCTGTTTTGATTACCATAGCCTTGTAGTATAGTTTGAAGTCAGGTAGTGTGATGCCTTCAGCTTTTTTTGTTGTTGTTGTTGCTTATTGAAAGTGGGTTGTTGAAGTTTCATGCTATTATTGTATTGCTATCAATTTCTTCTTTTAGACATGTTAATATTTGCTATATATACTCAATTGCTCTGATAGTGGGTCTCTATATATTTACAATGTTATATCTTCTTGTTGTATTGACTTTTTTTATTATGATGATACAACTTTCTGTGTCCATACAGTTTTTGACTGAAAACCTACTTTGTCCTGAAATCAGTATAGCTGACTCCTGCTTTCCTTTGGTTACCATTTGCATGAAATACCTTCTTTCATCCTTTCAATTTCCACTTATACATGTCCTTGAATCTAAAATGAGTTTCTTGCAGACAGCATGCAGATGGATCTTGCTTATTCGTTTGTTTGTTTTCATTCAACTGCTCTGTATCTTTTCACTGAGGAGTTTAGTTCATTTATATTTAAATAATTATTGATAGGGTAGTATTTACTGTTGTCCTTTTGTTACTGGTTTTTTGTTTGTCTTGTGGTCCTTTTGTCCTTCTTTCTTTTTTGCTGTCTTTGTTGTATTTTGCTATATGTGTATATATTTATTGCTAGGTTTGCTTACTTTCCCTTTTGTTTTTGTATAACTTCTACAGGTATTTTGTTGTGGTTATATAGTACTTACACGAAATTTTATTTTATTTTATTTATTTATTTATTTTGAGACAGGATCTCATCTGTCACCCAAACTGGAGTGCAGTGGTGCAATCTCGGCTCACTGCAACCTTCGCCTCCTTGGTTCAAGCGATTCTCTTGCCTCAGCCTCTCAAGTAGCTGGGACTACAGATGCACACACCATGCCCAGCTAATTTTTGTATTTTTAGTAGAGACCGGGTTTCACCTTGTTGGCCAGGCTGGTCTTGAACTCCTGATCTCATGATCTACCCACCTTGGCCTACAAATTGCTGGGATTACAGGCATGATCCACTGCACCTGGCCACATGAAATATTTTATAATTATAATAGTCTATTTTAAGCTGAGAACAACTTAATTCTTCCTGCATGCAAGAACTCTCTGCTTTTATTCTCCCCTTGATTATATGCTATGGATGTCACAATTCTCAGAGGGAATTGATCATATATAGATATTTATTGAGAATATTTTTGGGAGGAGGGAAAGTCAGAGATCTCCTATTCTGCCATCTTGCTGATGTCATCAGCCTCTTTTTTTGGATCTATTTTTTTTTAATTGCAAATGCTTTTTTTCATAATCTAATCTCTTTTTATGCTCTAGAAAAATGTTGCTAAGTTATGTAGGGTCCTTTTATCCCTTCTATTAAATGAAGATTTAAGTGTTATAGTTCGGGTAAAATAACAGATCTTCCAAGTAAGAGATTTTTTTATTAAATAAATAAAATTCTATTACATTAAATGCATACATGTTTACTCAGATACAATCTTTATACAATCCTAATCTCCCTATGTCTCAGACCTTTTGTTAATAAATTGTAAGAATTGATTAGTTTAGCTAGAGGCCTTAGCTAGTCATACATAAGATCAATTCATTTTTTCTTGCTCACGCATTACAGTGGAAACCTTTTTTGCTGCTCAAGAAATGTAGGTTTGTGTTAGTATTTCATTTTAAAAATCTGATTCTAATTGTTAGTTAAATTAACCAAGAAATATTGGTTAATTTCCAAAAAGAGGGTAAATATTGTATTAAGTGCTGATCTATCTCATTTGAGTAGGTTTTACATGTACCCTCCATAATTTACTGCTTTCTGGCTCCAGTAAGGACTTATTTTATTTTATTTTGCCTTATCTAATTAATCCTTTCTTGAACAAGAGGTCAAGAGGATGAAGCACTTTTATTTATTTTGGTCCATGAAGAGCTCAAATTCAAAAAGCCTTACTATATCCTTCTTAAGGTGATGAATGATAGTTTAAAATTAGATGGCCCCTAATCTCTGAACTAAATGTATGGGCCTCTGTTTAAAGAATTTCTCATCTATGATCCAGCAATCTCACTTCTAGGTATCTATCTGAAGAATAGGAAAGCAGTATGTCAAAAAGATATAAAATACACTTTTATGCTCATTGCGTCATTCCTAATAGCCAGGATATAGAATCAAAAAATGCGTTATATATACACAATGGAATAATATTCTGCCATAAAAAGAAGGAAATCTTGTTATTTGCATCAACACAGATGAATCTAGAGGGCATTATGTTAAGTGAACTAAGCAAGACACAGAAATAAAAGTATTACATGATCTCACCTATATGCAGAATCTAAAAAGTTGAACTTACTTAAGTAGAGAGTAATCTGGTGGTTACCAGAAACAGGAGGACTATCCTGGTGGACAGGAGGTACATCATGGTGACTATACTTAATAACAATCTATTGTATACTTGAAAATTGCTGAGTTGATTTAAGTGTTTTCACCACAAAAAAATGATATGTAAGACAGTGCATATGTTAATTAGCTTGATTTAGCCTTTTCACAATATCTACATTAGCAAGATATGTTGTACACTATAAATATATACAATTATATTTGTCACTTAAGTAACATAATATTAGCATCCAAAAAAGAGGATAAAATGAAGTATTTCTCCTATGCAGAGACACAATTTATTTACAAAGCATTAAATTATAAAACAACAAATGATCTTTGCTCATATGGTGTAAAATATATGAATCTCACCATGATATTTATTATGTAAATATAGTCTGTCTTTTCAGCTTCATTTTTATACTTTAAGTGGGTACCCTGAGTTCTAATACTCATATGAAACAATTGGAGTTCCCCAATTAAGCAGTTAAGCTAAACTTTTTTTTGTTTCTTCATGTGTGTGCTGATCTCACCGACTCATTTCCCACTCTCTCCACTATTTCAAAAATGTTATCTCTTCTTCAAAATAGCCTGACTCATTTTTTCTGAAGATTTAAATTTAGGCAAATAACATGGGTTTTGGAGTTAGGCAGATCAAAGTTCAAATTCTGCTTCTCCACTTACTAGTTCTATAATCTTGAGAAAGTTACTCAATCACTGTAAGCCTCAGTTTTCCATTTGTAAAGTGGAGACACTATCTTATAGGATTTAGTGAGATGGAATTTGAAAAGCACCTAATATTGTCATAGCTATTATTATTAGTAGTAGTAGTGATAGTCTTAACTTTTGATGAAAGAGTGACTGATGAAGAAATTATCAAACTTGGCCAGGCCCTGTGGCTCACGCCTGTAATCCCAGCACTTTGGGAAGCCGAAGTAGATGGGTCACAAGGTCACGAATTCAAGACCAGCCTGGTCAATATGGTGAAACCCCATCTCTACTAAAGCAATACAAAAAAATTAGCCAGGCATGGTGGCATGTGCCTGTAATCCCAGCTACTCGGGAGGCTGAGGCAGGAGAACTGTTTAAAACTGGGAGGCAGAGGTTGCAGTTAGCCGAGATCATGCCACCTTACTCCAGCCTGGGCAACAGAGCAAGACTCCATGTCAAAAAAAAAAAAAAAGAAAAAGAAAAAGAAAAAGAAAAAAGAAAAGAAAAAAAAGAAAGAAAGAAAAGAAAAAGAAAAAAAGAAATTATCAAACTTTATTGGTTATTTCACTTTCCTTTTGTAAACTACATAAATATATAAATTTCAGGCAGAGATTCTTACATAAAACTCTCAAGCTCCTTTAAAAAAACAGCCCTTTTGTGAAATTTCAAGTACGTTTTCATCTTTAACAGTTTACTTTGCTGTTAAATAACTCTTGAGTTTATTTATTTATTTGTTTATTTATTTATTTTTGAGACAGAGTCTCACTCTGTTAGCCAGGCTGGAGTGCAGTGGCGCAATCTTGGCTCACTGCAACCTCTGCCTCCTGGGTTCAAACGAGTCTCCTGCCTCAGCCTCCAGAGTAGCTGGGACTACAGGCATGCACTACCACACACAGCTCATTGTTTGTGTTTTTAGTAGAGTCTGGGTTTTGCTACATGGACCTGGGGTTTGGTCAGGCTGGTTTCGAATTCCTGGGCTCAAGTTATCTGCCCACTCGGCCTCCCAAAATGCTGGGATTACAGGCATAAACCATCATATCTTGTGGACCTCTTGAGTTGTGGTGTTGACTTCTAAATTGTGCAACCTCTAGTTTAATTTCAGGGGCTATTAAGTAGCCTATAAATAGCCTGTAAACAGATTTAGGTTCTGAGTGGGAGGCTGAACATAACACTTTTTAAAATTACAATAGAATTTTTTTTCTATAAAATTATAAAACAGCTCCGTGACAAAACTAGGAACCATGTACAATAAAATTAAATTTTTTGTCTACTAGGGTAAAGGGCTTGGAAAGAAACACTAAATATCAGATTCTGAGACATTGTTCTCATATGAATTATGGCTTTTTGCCCAAAATGTGTCTTCTTCAAGGCAGAAAGGGAATCAAAATTTCCTCTCATTTACTTGATAGGACAGTGGTGGCTAATTGCATCTGGCTGCTTGCCAATCATGTGATGGAATAACAGGGATGTAACATTTCTGTAGAATTTGAAGTCATATGTCTGCCTTTGTTTTTCCTGTCCCCCTTTTTTCCACATGATTAGGAATAAATTAGATATAAACGCAATGCATTTGAAAGTATTATTTTTCAAGTTACTACTGTGTAAGAAAATAAAATATATTCTTACATATACTTTCCTGCATATGATTTTTTATGCTTTATCTGTTAAAAGAGCTTTTATTCATTGGAAACGGCAAGTTCATAAGGAACAGGATTTTTCAATATTTCACAATTTTCAATATTTTTCAATATTTCACAATATTTCAGTATTTCACATTTTTAATTACAAATGCAACTACTACATGCTCAATGTTAAAGAATTTAGCATGTCAAAAGCAGGCAAGTTTGCATTTATCAGATACAGGCAAAAACTTGAACCTAGACCCCTCTTAATATAACTGACAAAATTTTCGTATCTCCCAAATTTGTTCTTTTAAGTATTCACTAGATATAAAAAATATCATTTTAAAGTAAAGAACTGGCTCATACCAAAAGATAAGACTTTTTTTCTTTGTGTTACAATAGACTCATTGAACACAGTTTTTGCTACAAGGAATTTTGCTTAATCAGTATGCAGTTTTTCCCCTAAATTTCTTCCAGATCTCGCCTCTAATTCTTCTTTGTTGTCATTATGGGCTTCAGAGAGCTGTTTACTTGCCTAAATGAGAAGAGTTTACATTCGTGTCACATTAATTCATTCTTGGATTTGGTACGTGTTTTCCAAACTGAGATTAATTTCTTTTACAAACTACAGGAGATAGAGGAATGTAAAGTGGAAAAAAATAGAAGCTGTGTTGTGTGACAAGCTGAGATTTTTGGCTTAACCTTTGGGAAGTTGAGTTTTCTCATCTTTAAAATAAAGATCATAGATTAGGTAATTTTCAAGAGTTCTCCAGCAGCCATTTTTTAAGTCCATTAATCTAAGATTACTATTTTTTAATTTAAGCCAGCATTACCCTCTCTTTTCTTACATATTCACAAATTTCCCTTGGGAGCATTGAAAGTTTTCATTCCTTCTCTTCTTATGATACTGACCCTGTCTTTTAGATATCTTGCATTTGTTTTTCTCACAACTCCAGTATCTTCATCCCTTTGGAATACTTGCTCTTAATGTAGCTATTTCTGTACCGAAGACTTTTCTTTACTGTCTGTTGTCTTAACTTGTTCCTTCAATTTTTTTTTTTTCTTTTGAGAAACAGTCTTGTCTGTCACCCAGGCTGGAGTGCAATGGTTCAATCTCAGCTCATTGCAACCTCCACCTCCTGGGTTCAAGCGATTCTCCTGCCTCAGACTCCTGAGTAGCTGGGATTATAAGCGTGTGCCACCACGCCTGGCTAATTTTTTGTATCTTTGGTAGAGATGGGGTTTCACCGTGTTGGCTAGGCTGATCTGGATTCCCTGACCTTGTGATCCACTCACTTGGCCTCCCAAAGTGCTGGGATTGCAGGCGTGAGCCACCATGCCCGGCCCCTTTAACATTTTTTAAAATGTCATTTTAAAAGTATGCTGTACCATTTGATTGGATTTTGATGGAGTACTTTTAAGTAAGTACCGAATTATGTTCACACTTTGATGCAGTAGACACCGAAGATAGTAATTTAATCTCTACAAATATGGATATTGTAAAATTATTTATGTTAGTGAGAAATTACATAAAAATCTAATTTGCCAATACACGAGGAAGAATTAAACAAACCATATGATACTAACCTGATGGAATAGTATGCAACGATTAGAAAGTATGATTTTGAGAAGTATGAATATGACAGTGTTTCTTATTAGTAAGGATCTATTAAGTTGTACTGCATAACAAGTGCAAGTTATCAGTGGCTTAACACAATAAAAGTTAATTTCTTGCTCACACTACATTTTTAGGATGAGTCAGGGCCAAGATTATGGACTTCTGTTTCACACAATCACTCAGAAATTTCGGGTTACATAGATTTTATAGCTGCACCATTTGGACACCTTGCCCACTGTACCTGGAAAGAGAGGAACATGGGAAAGTCAAGCCTTCTCTCCTTTACTTTGGTTCATATTTTACATGTTACATCACTTTTGCTGATACTTCTTGGGTCATCATTATTTCTTTTCCTACAGTCCAAGAAGAGAAAGAGGACAGCATAATACTATGAGTACTAATAATATAAACCATAATTGAAGATTAAAAGAAGCAAAATATATAACCCTATGTACATACATATTCTTATAAACATGAATTAGGGGAAAATGTGAAAGATTATAAGATTTCAGAAAGATCTGGAATATTATTTAGTTTTTTTTTCTATTTAGAATTTTTATTATTGTTAATGTTATTTATGTGGTATATAAAAGTTATGGAAAAAATAGCTAAGCTTTTGAGAAAATGAGGCAGTAAGTGCACAACAGAAAGAACAAGCATTTTAAAGTCAGTTCACTTATAAGTGAGAGCTAAACATTGAGTACACATAGACATAAATATAGGAATAATCGACACTGTGGACTACTAGGGCTTAGATTTATAAGAGGAAATGGAGTGGTAGTAAGAAAGACTACGAAACCAGACTGCTGGGTTAAAAAACTACTTAGTGAGTACTGTGCTCTCTACCTGGGTGATAGGATTTTTCTTACATCAAACCTCAGCATTGTGCAATATTTCCATGTAACAAATCTGCTCATGCACCCTCTGTATCTAAAATAAAAGTTGACATTAAATAAAGAATTTTGATTGAAATCTCAACATTGTTTCATATTAGTTGGGCAAGATATGCTGTAAGACAAGTCATTTAACCTTTTTAAGTTGAGATCCTGATTCCTCATCTTTGAAGTGGGGATAAAAATATTTACATTCTAGAGCTCTCGGGAGGATTAAATAAGATAAAGTATATTTATTTCACTAACCCTAATTTAGAACTCCCAGAGAGTATTATAACCATATTAGCAGCATGTAACTCATTTAATCTTCATAACCATAATATCTAAGTAAGTAGCATAATCCCAGTTTTGCACATAAGGAAATTGAGGCACAAAGTCACATGGCTAAAGTGTCAGAACTATATGTGAACCTAGGCAGGCTGGTTTCAGAACCTTTCTCACTACCACTCTACTGCCTCTTATAAATCTAAGCTTAGTGCCAACTGACAGTGGGAATTTAATACATGGGAACTATTTGTAGCTACAATGCTAACTATAAATTAGTTTCAGCTGTTTTTATCATATGCTAAGTAGAGGAGATCAGATTAATTACATATATTTCCAATAAATGAAGTTCCTCTAAATAGAAAAAAATCCATCATCTCAGTTACATACAAACTTAACTCAAAGATTAAATTATTTTTGGTCTTGTGAAGAGAATAAATAATGTAGAAAATTTAAGAAGTTATTAATCAAGAATCCTGTGTATATTTTTACTCATCCTTTTTCTATTACTTCATGTCCCATTTCAAATCTGATTTTATTTTTTCCATGTTTATTTGTATTTCCTCTTCTGTATCTTTTAAATTTTGAGATATTTTCAGTATTTGTATCATTAAGCAAGTTATTTTGCTTAAAATTGCAATTAGATGTAATGTCAATTTTTTTAGTAAATTACATGTATACTAACATTTCTACTGCGTTTTAAGTTATATGATAAAACTCATCACTAATAAACAATCATTGAGGTTAAAGAACAATCATGATTAGAGCTGCTTACTTTGCTTTTTAAATTAATTACTCAAACACTATGGTTTTCATAACTTATACGCATACCTGAAGTACAGTATTTTTTTCCCACTGCTTATTTTCACTTATCACTGAAGTTTGTCTCCTCATGTTTTATTTATCTCTCTCCTTATCTAAAAAATTTTTTGAAGTTTCCCAATTTGTTTAATCCATAAGCCTTTCAAATATTATTTTATTATTTCCACTTTGCTTTGATTTCTTGGTTTTGCTTGTATCAGGAAACTTCTTTCCATCTTCATTTTGAAATTATTGACTGTTCAAATCTAATTTACCTATAAATCATTAAAATAACAGATACTTTTGGCTTATTTCAGTATGAATAATTCACATCATTGACTTTTGCATAGGTAGGCCAACTCAGAACTGTCCTAATTAATGATAAGAAGACTGAACACTGTGTAGTATTCTGATATTGCAGATTGTTATAAGCTTACAAAGAGCAGGCTTTTATTAATGACAAAGAAGGTAGAACTTGCTAGTTGCATTTAAAAATATATATATCTATCCTCATCCCATTCTTAGAATTGACACTTACGTCTCCTACAAATTCATAGTGCATAAACTTTGTGTGGTAGGAATAGAGAAGGATATTCATATTTGGGAGCATTACAAATGATATGGTCTTAGGTCAAAGCACAGATAGGTACTTGAATACAAACCAAAATATGACCCTTACATTCAACTAGTAAACAACTTATTTAGTTTCAAGTGTTTTACAAATAAAAAGGATCTAGTAATCATGAATTTGATTTTAAATTCATTTTATTTATGTCCATCAGTTTATTGGCTCAGCATTTCTTCTTCTGCCTTAGATATCCCTTCTGAGATCATTTTATTTTTTCCTGTATTGTATACTTAGAAATTCCTTTAACAAGGATGTCTTGGTGGGAAATTTTCTCGGTTTCTGTTTGTATTCAGTGTCTTTCCCCAGTTTTATTGAAGTATAATTGACAAATAAAAACTATATATTCAAGGTGTACAGTGATGATTTGATGTACATTGTATAATGATTACCATAATCAAGTTAACCAGCACATCCATCAGCATACATAGTTATATGTGTGTGTGTTATGCGAACACTTAAGGTCTACTGCCTTAGCAAATTTCAAGTAAACAATACATTATTAACTGCAGTCACCATGCTGTACATTAGGTCCCCAAAACTTATTCATCTTATAACTGAAAATTTGTACATTTTGACCAATATCTCCCCATTTCCCCATGCTCTTCAGTCCCTGGCAACCAACTTTCTACCCTCTGCTTATATGATTTTGACTTTTATTTAAGATTCTACATATAGGTAAGATCATATAGTACTTGTTTTTCTATGTCTGGCTTATTTCATTTAGCATAATGTCCTCCAGATTCATTCATGTTTTTGCATGTTGCAGGATTTCCTTCTTTATATGGCTGAGGAATATGACTCTGTGTGTGTGTACATATGTGTACATATATAAAAATATATATACCACATTCTCTTTATCCATTGATCCATTGACAGATATTTATGTTTTTTCCATATCATGGCTCTTGTGGATAATGCTGCCATGAACATGGAGGTGTAACTATCTCTTTGAGATACCGATCTCATTTCCCTGGATATATAGGCAGAAGTAGGATTGCTAGATCATAGGGTAGTTCTGTTTTTAATTTTGAGGAACTTCCATAATGTTTTCCGTGATGGATGCATCAATTTACATGGCTATCAACAGTGTACAAGGGTTCCCTTTTGTCACCAATACTTATCTCTTGTCTTTTTGATAATATCTATGCTAACAGGTGTTAGCTGATATCTCATGTGGTTTTGATTTGCATTTCTTTGATGATTGGGGAGTGTGAGCACCCTTTCATATATCTGTTGATCATTTTCTTTTTCTGTTGATCATTTTTATGTATTCTTTGGAAAAATGTTTACTCAGGTCCTATGCTCATTTTAAAATTAAGCTTTTTAAAAAGTTATGCTATTGAGTTGTATTAGTTTCTTATATTTTTAAGATACAAACTCCTTACCCCTTATCAGATACATAGTTTGCAAATATTTTTTCCCATGCTATAGGTTGCCCTTTCGTTTTGCTGATTGTTTCCTTTGCTGTGCAGATTAAATGTCTTTCTTGAAAGATAGCTTAGCTAGGCATATACTTCTAGAATAAAAAGTTTTTTACTAGACACTTATATATACTATTTTATTGTCTTGTCTGTTTTGTTATTTTGTCATTTCTTTGTAGGTGTTTTTTTTTTTCTGGAAGCTTTAAAAATGTCTCATTCTACTGTTTCAAATAATATGTGTAGGCATGAATTTTCTTTTGATTTTTTTGTTTGTGATTCCTGAATCTGAGGATTCATGTCCTCTATCAATTCTGGAAAGTTCTTACCTATTATTTTAAGATAGTACCCCTTCACTCTTCATTCTTACCTTAAAGAAATTTCAATTAGGTATATGTAAGACTTTATCATATTAACCCCTATTTATTTAGTTATTTCTTTTGGATTTTTTATATTTTTGTAATTGTATGCTATGTTCTGTATAATTTCTTTAGATTTTTTTCCCAGTTCCCTTATTCTTTTATCATATATCTAGTTAACTATTTTGCCCTACCATGGAATTTGCAATTTTAAGAATTATATACAAATACATATATACACATAATTTCTCAGGGTTCTACTTTTTTACATCAGGATTTTCAATCCTGTCCCAGGATTTGAGAGAAGTTTTCTTTCCCAGAATTCAGATTGTAAGGAGAACCAAATCACTAGCTTGGCAGGTTAGTAGCAAATCAATCTTGCTCTGAGGCCTGCTCATGTCTTTCACCCTTTTTCAAATAACTCAGCTCTTGTTATGATACTTGTGACTAAATAATCACTTTTCCCCCTTGTCAGCCAGCAAAGATTCATTTATTGTTTAAAAATCAGCTGCAATGTCTCTTTCAATGGAGTCTTTACTGACATTATCTGAAAAACTCACAATCTTTATGATTGTCACTTGTATTTCCTTCATAATACCATTATATTACTGCACTTAAATCAAGTCTGTAATCTCTCTGAGGGAAGGAACTATGTCCTATTGGTTTTTGTGGCCCCAGTAGTACATAAGAATCTATCAATGGATGCATGGATAAAGAGAATGTGGTATATATACAATATACCTATGCATGTATCTATACACACACACACACACCACACACACACACACACACACCACACGCACACACACACAGTCACATTCCTGAGACATATAAAAGAAGGAAATAATATAAAAAGCAATAATAGCAAACATTTATTGAAAACCTACTACATGCCAGGCAAATTGATAAACTTTACATGTGTAAATAAGTCATTCAAGACAGAGAGCTTACATAAAATATACAAAGTCACATAGCTAGAAATACATTAAAACAAGACTTGCATCTAGATGTTATGTGGCTGCACACGCAAACTCAGTCTCTATCCAGCACTGGCTTTCTGATGCCCTCCAGAATGAGAGAATAAGCAGCAGAGAGACAGGATACACTAGCAAGAATACAGACTTGGGCATCAAACTCAAGGGGTATGTGGCAGATGCTTTGGGAAGGACACAGCAGGAAATAAAGGAAGGCCTGGAAGACAGATGGAGTCTTGTGGTAAGGCATTTATGAACAAGTTAATATGAAGAGAGTAAACACAGCATGGAGAGCAATAAGGAAATCTAGCAGCAGTTAATATCAGGTTCTGGGTACAAAACTGAATTCATAGGCAGAACAGAGGCTCCAGAAGGACCCTTAATAACAAGTCGCTAATCAAATCTAGAATTAAAAACAAGCAAACCGGGTAGGCAAAAATGCGGGTTTCACTACCCTTTAAAATACTTTTGACCAAGTAAAACTCTTCTTAACTTCTCAGATACCTTTTATCCTTTAACTAGTAGATGTTAGGCCCACTAGGAGAGATAGTATTCTTAGGTCACAGCAACAGTCAGAAGTATAACACTATGTGTTGTGATGAACTTAATCCTGAACCAGAAGGAACTTCAGCATTGTCACCTCTGAACTTTGAGCTCTGACCCTAACACTGGACTATTTCATTTCAACAGACCAGAGCCTCCCTGACCTAACTGTGTGGTCCCTCAACTGGTCTTTCCATTTTGGATTCGTGGAGTTTTCCAAGTAAATAAAACACTATTCCTACATTAGAGGATTTTATCCTCCAATTCTTATTCTCAGTTCTATTTTTGCTTGTATGTGTAAAGATGAAACAATACATTTGCTTTGCATAAATAAATGAAACCTAATTTGGCTGGTTGGTATGCCAACACCCCAAGTAGATACTTTAGAAAGGAACTTAAATACTTCTTTAATAAAAATGCATAAGGAAAAAGAGGGTGATTTATTGGCTTACCTTAGAAGAAATATATTTTATATGATTGACTTAATACAGTAGAGGAAACAGGTTTAACTTGTATTATCATGAGGTGGTATATGTCATAGATTAAATATGAGTTTAAAGACTGAATTTCAAAGTAATATTCCAAAAAATTTTATGGCAATATAATATATGCAGTGAAATTAAAAGTTAGGCTTGACTCATGCTTAGATTTCAGTTCAGTTAATATTTATTTAAATTCTTATAACAGCAATCTCTGAGCTGATATTGGTATATATATTGCCCTATTTAAAGCAGCATGATACAATTAGACCTTAAGCAGTTGAGTCTGTTATATTTGTATTGCACTTTAACTTACATGGTAATGAAGAAATGGAATGACTCTAGAGTAAATAACCGATGCATATGTTGAATTTTAGCATTGAATCTAAATGTTAATTTTCAATTTTCTTAATTTTTTAATTTTACATAAAAGTAATAAGATAAATAAGAAAGCTAAGAACTTAAAATCTTTCATCTGTTATTTAATGAAACAGTAGCAACATATTATTAAATTTGAATGTAAAAGTAATATGGTATGTGAGGTGTTAAAAGTTTGGAAAATTCATATTTTAACATAGTGAAATGAGTAAAATCAGCCTTTGTTTTCTATGAAGTATTTTAACATTAATTAAAATGGAAAAGTTTGAAGCATTTGAAAAAAATAAACACTTAAAGAACTAGCTCTTGGGTCATATTTACAAAATACATGTGTCCATATATTTGTACTGCTCCTTAAATTAATATTAGAAAATGTTTTATTTATATTAATGAAGACACTAACCCATAGATTGACAGAGACCATGCATTCCTTGAGTTATGAGAAAACTTCTTTGAAAGTGTTCCATACTTACGTTTTATTAGTTATTCTTTTTCACTTCCTTTCACACATCCAGAAGTTTATTCTCATACCCTCTTTTTTATTTTGGGCAGAAATTAAACATTTTAAGTTAGTCATACTGTGGAGCAATGTTTTATGATCCAGTTTCTTCCCTACCATTTTCTACTCTACCCTTCATTCAGCAGTATATTTTTGAAAGATGTTTCGTACTCAAAGTCATGTACATAGGTAGCCATCTTAATTACATGTCCATTTCCACACGATTTGAAGCCATGGAGTTTTACTCATTAAAACATGACACATATATATAGGTCAGAGTCACAGCAAGAAACAGTTGGTCACTCAAAAGGGGTAATAAAAAGAGTTTAATGAAAGGACAATGTATAAAGGTGTGGGCAAATAAGAAATAAAAAATGTACATATAAAGGTGTAGGCAGGATAAAGGGAAATCCACTAGGGTTCTTGAAATTCTGCAGACCTGCAACAACAGGAATCTATTACTAACCCTAGGCCTAAAAGAATGAGGTGTGGGAGCAGTTAATAAAAATTGGCAAGAGCTAATTTTTGTAAAGGGGTCACAGGACAAGAGCTTTATTCTTTGATAGAGGAATGCAGCCATTGCCATAATGGCTTAACAGGAACTATGCCTCTCTTCTCTCACACTCCAGTATTCTGGCATGCTCTCTTCTTGGCTGAATTTAACCAGAAGGTGGAAGGCAAAGAATTTGGTGATGTAGCTTATAAAGAGAGAGCATGGGGAAAAGAGTGCTAAGCAGATTTATAAGGGTTAGTGGAGAATATACAGTACACCATACTATTGTAATAGCTGATAAAAAGGCAGAAATGGTGGTTGCTTTTAAAAAATTGATATGATAAAGCAGGGGGATACAACCTTATGAAGGGAAATTTGGAGTATCTGCCAAAATGGCAGATTCATCTAATCTTTGCCAGGGCAATCCCACTTCTAGGAATCTGTCTCAAAAAATAAACTGGCAAAAATATAAAGTGATATATGGGCAAAATTATCCATTTCCAATAATTGTAATAGTAAAAGAATGGTGGCTATTCAAATGCCTCTCAATAGGGGACTGGTTGACTGAATTATAGTGCATCCATACCATGGAGTATTATATAGCTATAAAATGAATAAGGATCTCTACATACCGTAAAAATGTTAAGAAAGCAAGGCACAGGAAAGTGTTTCTAGCATGCTATCTTTTTTTTTAAGGGAGGAGAATATATTGATATACAAATAAAATTGCTTAGATTATCAAGTGTAATAATAGAAGAATAAATCAAAAATCAATGAAAATGGAGATTTACAGGGAGAGGAAAGGAACAGAATAGGACAGGGTTAGAAGTAGTTGAAGAAATAATTCAGAATTGAAAATGAACTGCTTTGTCCTCTATTCATTCTACAATGCAAAGAGAATTATGAAAAGAATTACAGAATGGATATAAAGTATTTGAATTTTATAGCTCATGGCATTATTGTTACTTTTATTTTGTAAAAATGGAAAAATATATTTTGTTCAGACTGTGGACAAGAGTTACAGTAAATCAGAATAATGTATTTTTAACATATCCATAAAGAGATTAATGATATTTACAAACAATTTCAGAAGAAATTGTTGATATTATGTGAACATTGTGACAATGAAGTGTGCTGGCCCATATTAGCTGCTCTTCCATGAGGGAATGCACTGGTTCAGATATGAAAGTTGAGCTAGAAACCTTTTTTTTGTTTGTTTTTGCTGTTGCTCTCTAATATTTTAGTAAAAAGTAACAACAAAAAAATTCTTCCCTTCCTAAATTTAGCACAACTGACACTTCTAAAATGGAAAAATATTAACTTGAAAAGTAATTAATTATGGTTTGTTCATTTGATTAAGCAGACTTAAGATGTGATTTCTGTCAGATTAGTTACTGTTAACTAATAGTCTTTACCAGGGCAATAGTCTTTACCAGTGCTTTTCAACTTGCAGGTGAAAACCTATTATTAAGTCTTAAAATAAATTTAATGGATAGTGATGAGTAGTTTTAAATGAAGTAGAATACCATAGAGTGGAAAATATCAGGGTACATTATTAATAGTAAGTATTGGTTTGTGAAACTTTTGTTTTATTTACATATATATAAATATGTGACTGTGTTGGGATGTAAAATATATTTCTTACTATGGATCATGTCCAAACAAATTTTAAAACACTGTCCTGCACTGCTTACTAGAATCGATTATCTTATAAATGTTTACCCAATGGAGTTGGGCGTGGTGGCTCATACGCGTCATCTTAGCACTTTGGGAGGCCAACGAAAGTGGATTGCCTGAGGTCAGGAGTTCAAGACCAGGCTGGCCAACATGGCGAAACCGCATCTCTACTAAAAATGCAAAAATTAACCGGGCGTGGTGGCGCATGCCTATAAGCCCAGCTATTTGGGAGGCTAAGGCAAGAGAATTGCTTGAACCCAGGAGCCCAGAAGGGGGAGGTTGCAGTTAGCCTAGATCATGGCACTGCACTCCAGCCTGAGCAACAGAGCAAGACTCCATGTCAAAAAAAAAGTTTACCCAATGGCATAGCAAGGGTAAATTGTATTAAGGTGCAATGTAATATGTTTATGTGTTTTCTTCCTTACACAGTGCTAAAATTTGTCCTAAATGAGCAAATCCATGTGAAAATTAGGATTCATTGATGTGTTTGATGTTCAACAAATCTAGAGAGTAACTCAGTACAAAATGAAATAAGAATTTATCTTACTATGTGTTTGGGGTAACCAAAAGCTGGTACCCGGTGCCATTTGTCCCTCTGCATTCTCTTCATCCTACCCCGTGTTTACTTGCTATTGGTAACATGGAGGGAGGGACATGTTCTGTTAAAAAGTTTTAAATAATATTGAAATGATCTTTCAAACTGTAACCAAAGTAGAGGACTTTCAGTACATGTATTAGTATTAATTTGTATCTTGGGATTTTTTTTTTTTTGCCTGAGAGAGTATACATTTGATTTCTCTCTGAAGCATCCAATGAGTATTTAAAGGGGGTACTGTATATGAAGCTTCAAAACGAGACACTTATGTTGAATTACATTCATATTCTAGCTTCTAGTATTTTTCTTTCAAATAAACGTTAAACTTAAGTCATTTTTACTTGAAACTTGTACAGTAATTAGTCAACTATTTCTTATTTAGATTCTACTTCTGCTGTAAAATTTCACTCTTAGTATCTTTCCAATTATTTAACAGAATTATCTTTTGTTTGAGGATAGCATAGGTGCCTTATATAAATAAGGAGAAAAATCATTTGCATAAGTTAAAAATTGATTCATATCCTTGAAATTAAATGTTTCACTGCTTAGGGGAAAACATCTTCTGACCTTTCACACAAAGCTTTCGACTTTGCAGTTGTTTTTAAGAGACTGCCATTGTAAGATATAGTGGAATTGTGCTTGTTTTGACCTTTGAACATAGATGCATGACTTAGCTTTTTGCATTCTGCCTAATAGCACCTCAGAGGGCAGAGATTCATTCTAATGTGACATATATTTGAGTAGGTCTTGCAAAAATAATAAATTTGCTTTGTAAATATATCAATAACAGAGTCTAAATAGATTGAAACTTGTATTTGTCTGGTTTGGGAAAATTATATAAACCCCATTTTTAGTTTTTTCTATTGCATTTATTGCTCAAACCAAGTCATTTAAAAAACTGCCCAAGAGCAAAGCTCTTGGCCTATGAATCCTGTTTTATTCATTTTTCTTTAACTTTTTTCTATTCATAGTGTACATTTCTTTAACTCTGATTGCAAACACTTAGGCCTGATCTGTCACGTTATTTGATACAAGACCACTGGCTAAAAAACATATCTTTCCACTCATTATGTATTTTGCTATGTGTGAAGCACAGGAGAGCTGACCTCCCTGGTTGAAATGTGTCTGCACCTGAAAGTACTGATTTGTAAAACATAGAGGCAAAAATCTTTATCAAGAGTATGTTGAAGAATTAAGAAGCATATATGTGTGTATGTG
This sequence comes from Cheracebus regulus, assembly GCA_963574635.1. Classification (NCBI taxonomy): domain Eukaryota; kingdom Metazoa; phylum Chordata; class Mammalia; order Primates; family Pitheciidae; genus Cheracebus; species Cheracebus regulus. Next base: position 3,577 of record CAUYQU010062473.1, on the reverse strand, counting down.
TGTGTGTGTGTGTGTGTGTGTGTGTATACACATATACATTCAGGCTTTTTCACAGACATGATAATTTTTAAACTTTATTTGGTATAAAACATAATGTGTGTTAGGTATACTTTTCCCTACTTCAGACACCAGACTATAATGTCTTTTTTTGTGTGTTTTAACACTGCTATTTATTCCATCCTCATAAGTATTTAGGAAAACAGTTAACCATATACCTCACACCTCATTTACCAGTTCAGTATCTAATTCCTTGAACTCTTTTCTAAGACAATAGTAAACTAATGAGAAAAGCTAAGTGAAAACAGATTTTTAATGTCTAAGAATGGTGGAACTTGCTGTATTCTGCTCTTATGGGGGTTTTAATTGTTTTTAATGTGTTATCCAAAGGAAGCCAAAAATATTGTGACATTTTTCTCTTAGATTCCTTTGCCTTGGTCATCTCAAATTAAAACTGATGGAAATAGTTATCTGTTCTGATTATCCATAAAAGGTCCTGATAATGTCAACTAAAATACCACTCTCGAAAATGATTTGGAATCTTTACTCTTCTCAATGTCTCAATTTCTTCATTTACTTGCTCTGTTACTGTTGGAAGATGGTATAACCTCTCAGTTTGCCCCCCAAAACAAGGCAACTTAGTAGAAGGTTCCTCACTTATCATTTTCTTTGTTGTTTCAGAATATCTCTGACTATATAAAACACTTCCAATCTTCCCCCCAAACCTCAGCAAAAAAAAGGGGTTCTTATCTTTAATACTAGTAGCTTAGTTCTTAGATCAGAATAATATTCTTTCTTGGCACCTGGGCTGGGGGGATTTTTATTTACTTCTTTCCTAGCATCTTAGTTCTCCTCTATATTGACACCTTTCCTTTAACCTTCAGATATGCAAAGGTCTAACTGAAAAGAAAATGAATACTCTAATTTTGAAGACTCTCCTAATTATAATCTATTTTTCTTTCAATTATTCATTCTTGACTTGAGAACCACAAGATGTGTTCAGAAACCCACTGGACCCAGAGTGAGACTGATTCCAGCCAGAATTTCATTGACTACCTGACATCCATAACTCCCTACTCTGGCTGGTGAGCCCAAATGATATTTTCAGTCTGCTTGGAATAATGTCAGTTCAGAGACGTCCAGTTATCCCCCAAAGTCCAATTATTTCCTTTTCCCCAATACCAGGACTTCCTCTTTGAGGAAGGCTATAAGAAAGACTACAATTTTTGGCAGTGTAGCAGGATCCTTTCTTTAGTGGATCTGGCCTCTCCTTCATTCAAGAGATTCTGGGTCTGTAAATTGGCTCAAATATGGACATTGACTGAGAGACCATGACTCTCTCTTTTAATGATTCAAGTTTGACTTCTTCACTGACCTAGAACCCAACCTTGTTTGCTTCTACAGATATATAAAAATTTAGTAGACTGCCCATCTATTTCACTTCTAGTGACACCTTGATTAACTAACCAATACCATAGGTCTCTGAATCAGACTATTCTGATTACTGTTTTGACTTCTGTTTATAGGGTAACCACACCCATCTTTGGTGATTAAGTGTTGTCTCTTGGCCTCTGTCCTGCTTGGGATCTAATTATCCCAATTACATTTTAGGATTCCAGTTTGATGACAGCAGTTCCCATTGTAATTCCTGACCCACAGAGGAAAGAGACCATAGAACTCTTCAAGGATGCTGGGGTTCCCATCACAAATTTGTTTCCCATAGTAATAGTGAAAGAAGTGCCTTCTGAACCCTCATGGCGTGGGCAAACAAGCCTTAAATCATAAATCTGCTCTAACATTTCAGTCTTCCCAAGCCTTTATATACATTCCTCTAAAGTGTACCAAAACAATTCTGGAATTTCAACTTCATTTAGTGTAGCCTACCTCTTGGTTCATGTTTTAGCCAACTAATCAAACTGTTAGAGCCCTTTCTAACCCTTTGAGCGACGACATTAAATCTAGAATCTCTGCTTAGTGGGCCCATATCAATAAAGTTAGCCTGAGACAATGTTATATTCCTTCCATTATTACCTCAACACCCTTAGTATCAATTCCCACGTATGTTCTATGTATCTCTATCTGCATAAATTGGAAATATCTTGCATTTGGAGCGTAGCTCAACTCCTTGTGGGTCACCTTTGGTACCTCACCTTTCAAGGACCACTGGAACTTAAGTCTAGTCAGAGGTCTAAAAGCAAAGATATGTGGTGGGGGGTAAGTTGATGAGAATCAGCTGTTCCTTGCGAGGCAAGAACTATATCCTCTTTTCTCATTTCTTCATGATAGAAAGCCTCATTATTTTTGCTTGATTAGATTTTGACTTTTACATTTTCTTATATGTTCCCCTCTCAAGTTTACCAATGATCATGCAGTCCAAGTTCAACAACATTGGAAAATAATTTTGCATCATTAAAAAAAAATCTGTATGTTTTTTGACATTATTGATTCTTCTTTTCTCTTCTTCTTACTCTAATTCTTCATGTGCCCTTTATAAGAATTCTCCAAGATTGAGACATTGAATTTTTTTTTCCTCCCGCTCTCTCTGTTCTGTCCATGCTCTTAAATTAACATTGATTTCTTTCTTTTCTGGATTCCCATGACTCTTATATTCACTACTACATATTATGACACTCTGTCAAAGATTTCTTCCTTAATGGAAGAAAGATAAGTTCCCAATGTCTGATACTCCAATGTAGTTGATAGATAGAAGAAAACAATGTTTTTACATTTTAAATTTAATTTTTTAAAAAAATTTCTTTTTCAGCATACTCTGGCTTTCAAAGAAGAAACAAAAACCTTTTTTTTTCTAATAGACATACACTAGAATAGACAGGAATAGAGCTTGGAAGCTTCACTCATCTTTAGTCTATCTTTTTATTTCTCCTTTCGGGCTCTGTGTTCACTTTTAAGGTCATTTTTATAGAGGTGTGCATAACCAGATAAAAGTTGGAAATATAATAGTTTACATTTTACTTCATTCAGAATTTTCTATTTTGTTCATTCCTTCATTGTCAAAATGGATTATACTCAACTTTCCCCATTCTATTTTGTATACCAAATTAGTGGCTGTATTATTTTGAGCATGTGTTTGGTACTCAGGGGACATAGTCTCTATTCACTCATTCTAAATTGGCAAAAATATATAGATAATCTGTTGTTTAGTTTGAATAAAATGCATTATATTGAAGCAAAGTAATTAGAGTTGCCTTTTACCTAATAATTGCTACTAATTGCTTTCAAGGGATTAGATCCCCCAACCCCATTTTTAATGACAGTGGAATTATTTTACCCTGCCATAGCATTAGTGGTGTTAATATTAGTGATTTTTCATATTTTCCTTGCATAGTTCAAAATGTCATCTTGTTAACAAGAATTCTTTTTTTTTTGTTTTGCTTTTTTTTTTTGAATTTTTTTTTTTTTATTGCATTTTAGGTTTTGGGTACATGTGAAGAACATACAATATTGTTACATAGGTACACACGTGGCAGTGTAATTTGTTGCCTTCCTCCCCTTCACCTATATCTGGCATTTCTCCCCATGCTATCTCCCCCCAACTCCCCACCCCCCACTGTCCCTCCTC